>JARJLU010019616.1:0-11170 GCA_030272975.1 Sparidentex hasta | reverse complement strand
CCTCACACCTGTCTGTCATCCTCACACCTGTCTGGACATTCGCCCCAGAGTTGTGTGTTGTGTGTTTCTGCGTCAGTGGTGTGTGATGTGTTGTGCTGCTGTGTTCCAGGTGTGTAACAGTAATAAGAACTGTCACTGTGAAGCGGGCTGGGCTCCACCTGACTGCAGGTACTCGGGTCATGGTGGCAGCGTGGACAGCGGGCCGGCCACGACGGCTCCAGGTACCAAACACACTGATCAGTACTGTGTGATCAATACTGTGTGACCCTCTCTGAGCCTCATTAACCCCGTCCTCCCCCACGGTTCAGAGTCCGACCCGGTCCGAGTGGCTCTGCTCGTCATCTTCCTCTTCATCCTGCCTGTCGTCCTCCTCTTCCTCGCTCTGCGCTTCCCTCGTTTCCGTCGCAGTCTCTTCTGTCTGGGACCCAACAGCCCGTTACACAAAGCGCGCCAACACAACCGGTAACACACTGTGTGTGTGTGTGTGTGCGTGTGTGTGTGTGCATGCGTGTGCGTGCGTGCTTGTGTGTGTGTGTGTGTGTGTGTGTGTGTGTGTGTGTCTGTGTGTGTGCGTGTGTGCGTGTGTGTGTGTGCATGCGTGTGCGTGCGTGCTTGTGTGTGTGTGTGTGCGTGCGTGCTTGTGTGTCTGTGTGTGTGTGTGTGTGTGTGTGTGTGTGTGTGTGTGTGTGTGTGTCTGTGTGTGTGTCTGTGTGTGTGCGTGAGTGTGTGTCTCTCAGTTAATCTTTGAATCCTTATTCAGTATTAATAAACTGTCTATAAACATTATTAATGTGTATCATGTAAGTGTCCATGTGTTGGTGTACAAACATTAATCAATAACAGTTGTGAACATTAATAATCACTTCATTTAATTCCTTATAGAATAATAATATCAGCTGGTATTAATTAGAGTTGTAACATCAATTAAAACTATAATTTCAGTTTTTAAACTTACTTAAATATATAAATTTTTGATAAATTATGAAAATTTCTACTTTAAAAAAACTGAATAATTGCTGAAGTTTTTCTTGGAACAGTTTTTATTCATCAGAATGTCAGAGACCAGTGAAATAAACACAGAGCTCTTCACAGGACGAGATGCTTTATGATCAATATTGACTGAAGTGTTGATCAATACATTCAGAACACTGAGATGATCTGCTGATGCTAATCAAAGCTAACTGAGACTCGGATTCTCTGAACTCGTCTGCTGTGTTTTCTTACCCACAATGCAGTGTGACTTACTGTGAAATGTTGGGTTTGGAGTTTGACCCCGCCCACGTCTCCAGGTACTGCTGGTCCTCCTCAGACCCGCTGGGTCCGGCTGGTGCTGGTCTGTAGTCTGTGCCTGTAGAACCAGAGAACTGAAGGTTTGAATGAAGATTTTAACCTTCAGCTCTCCGATAAGAACTTAAAGCTGCACTGATCCAGATTCAGCTGATCCTGGAACTGCAGACCGACTGGTGGATCATATACTGAAGACAGATCTGCAGCTTTAAGTCCGTCTGTTGGTCTCATTGGTTTAGTTTCCTTAGAACCTCCTACAGGTCAGTGATGTCGTGCTGATTAGTGGTCAGCTGACAGAGAGGTTGCTTTTAATTGGAAGATAAAGTTCTGACATCAACATTAACAGTTGAACCCAGTGACCTCCTGCTGACAGTGAAGCCCGTCAGTCAGCCCTCTCAGTGTGTGTGTGTGTGTGTGTGTGTGTGTGTGTGTGTGTGTGTCTGTGTGTGTGTGTGTGTGTGTTTATGACGACTGATGTTTTGGATTTAACTTCCTGTCAGAACGCCGGTGATGGAGCGGGTGGACGGCAGGAACGGAGAGCAGGTCCGACCTCTGAGATACCACCTGAACCCTCCCGCTGACATCCCACTGACTCCGCCCCACAAAGAGGTAACCACAGCAACCTCGCCTCCACTGACTCCACCCCCCGGGAAGGTTCCAAGAGACCTGATAGGACGTTTGACGAGTTGTCTTTCTCGGGAGCACAGACACGTGTGCAGTACAGGCAGTTAATATTCACGTCTCATATTGTTATAAATGAAGGAGCTTTTGTTCCATGTGAAACAGGAAGTTTAAGTTTCATCTGGACCTTCTGATCTGATGAATCATTTGAGAAAACACATTTCAACATGGTTTTATTGTGAAAGAACAGGAAGAAGGAAGTGACACAGCTGCAGATGTTTGTTCTTCCTGTCACATACGCGCCTGCTCGTTTGACCTTTGACCTCTGGTAGACGCTCCTCTGCTGTGCATGTCTCAGCCGTCACTCTGCTTCTGCTTCCTGTTTCTCTCCTATCAGGTTCATGACAGACCTGCTCCTCCCACTAAGCCACTCCCCCCTGACCCCGCCCTAAAACCCCCACCACAGGTAACCTGATCCGACCTCACCTGGAGGTTCGACCGTCTGTTTGATCTGATCGGTTATCGTCTGCTTTGTGTTCTGTGTCGTCTCGTCTCGTGTGCTCACTGTTGTCCAGTTGTGTTTGAGTCTTTTGGCTGAAGTCGAGGTCTTCACGGGTCCAGAACTGTGGACCTGATCTGAACCAGAGCCACATAAAACCACCTTAAACAAGACGAGTGTGACTGAACAGAGACAGGATCCGAAAGAGAACCAAGGACAGTCAGAACCGGTCCAAATGACAGCTGATCTGATCTGTAACGTGTGTGTGTATCTTAAATCAGAGATACGTACATACACTTCACACTCAGTGACGATGTTAACGATCCGGATCTGGATTCAAACAGGTTCTGTAAAGTCTGTGAGAGTTCAACTTTATCCAAATTCAGAATCCGTCCAGTCGAGTCGGTTCTGGATGTTACGTCCTTCACAGCAGCCTCAGAAACACTGCTCCTCACAGACTTTACATGATGACAGTGAACACATCACGGTACGTTACTACGGTCTGGAGGACGGGTGTTTGGATCCACATAGACCTGACTGGATCATTTGGACCTGGTCTGACTCAGACCTCAGCTCAGTTCTCAGTGAATCGGACCTGTGAGGACCCGGCGAGTCAGTTAGAATATGATGTTGATTGATGGTGTTTGTGTGGAAGAGTTCAGTTTCATTCAGATGTGAACAGTTTGTGGCTCAGCAGGTTCTGTGTGTGACGTGGTGTCACACTGTTCACGGATCAGAACATTATCTGGTCTCATGTGCTGCAGCCTCCGGACCAGAAGGTTCTGGTTCTGGAACTTCAGCTTGACAAAGACTGAAACACGTTGAGGCTTCATGTTTACCAGATTCAGTTAGAACAAAGAGAAAGACAAAACATCAGAGTAGAAGCAGAACAGAACCTTTGGATCCGGTCACTGACCTGCTGCTCTCTCACTTTTATTTCTGCTGCTTCAGCAAAAATCTGCTAAACCACGACCAGCTCCCCCCAGCAAGGCTCTGCCCCCCGACCCCTACAGCCAGGTACAGTCACCTGTCACCTGTAGTGTTCCTGTCCGTCTGTCTGCACCACACGTAGCTCACATCACAGCTGCAGCTCCACCTGCTGGTCGGAGGAGAGAAGAACCAAATGTTTAAAGTTTGAAGGTTGATGAGCAGTACAGACTCAAACCAGCAACACCTCAGTCCGTCTCTAAACACTGTCTGACTTCCTGTCAGCTGACTAATCAATAAATCCACTGATAATTTCAGCTCAGTAGCATCAGTTCATCGTCGGTTTCAGTGGGATTTGTTTTATTTGTTAATGACACAGTCAAACGGCTCGTTTGGAGGCCGACCAGGCGAATGTTTCTACATGACGGTGGCTGCAGATTTTCTACAGGTTGTTAAAAGCTGGATGGTGATGCAAAGCTAATACGTGAGCTAGTATCTGTTCGCACTGAGAGGACAGTTTGTTATCAGTCTGTGTGCTGAGTTTACTTCGTCTCCGAGAGTCGATCTGATGCATTAAAGATAAACTCTGTTCTACATTTCTGACACCACAGACATGTTCAGTTTGACGAGTCATACGTGTCAACATGTCAACATCTATTCTGACGAGTTGATGAACAGATTCATGGTGTGTTCATGTGCTGTTGGAAAAATCAGAAAAATCATTACTAACTACATTCATGTCAACGTCCTGTAAAGTCGGAGCAACAACTTGGAAAGTCTGAGAAGATGTTGAACATGTTGTCACATGAAGCAGAAACACGGAACGCTGGAACAGCTGTCCAAGTGTTTTTTAAACTCTCTCATGGAGAAAATGTATCTCTCACATTACGACGTAACATGAACACACCAGAGTCACGTGAATGCAGCATCAGTCTGACGAGCCGCCGCTGCACGAGTCTGTCTTCATATCTGCACTGATCGTATTTAATCTTTACTTTGATCAAGATGTTTTTAATTGATCGACTCAGCATGCTGCCGTCTGTCTCTTCCTGACGTCTTCAGAGTGTAAAACATCTTCTCTCTTCCTCCTCACTAACCTTCCAGCTGCAGGTGAGTCGGCCAGCTCCACCCAACAAGCCCCTCCCCCCCGACCCCGTCTCACCTGGACAGGTACACCACACTGGTGGCTGTTAGCATGTAGCTTGCATGTACTTAGCATGTAGAAAGAATGTGATGCGCGTGTGATTGATCTTTGAATTCTGCCTGATTGATCGATAAGTGTTGGTTTGATCAGAGACAATCAATAGAGGTGATAGTTGGACAGCTGAACGCTGGAATCAGACGTGTGGCATTCAAGAACACAGATGAGCCTCAGCCGGCTCAGTTTGTGGTTCAGCATTCGTGACGATGAAGTTTTCTGCTCTTTGATCCAGTCGGTGTGACGCTGATGTCGTTCAGCACGACGTCGACGTTTTGATTCTTTGATTCCGTTCAGCTTGTTGCTTTTCTTCAGCTGCCATCAGTGAAAGAAACACTTCCTGCAAACATTTCACAGTAAAAGTTTACCATGAAAGCTTTTTGAACAACTACAAGGCTTTTAATCTGAAACTTATTTGACAAGAAGTGATGAAGAAGAAGCAAGTGGAGAAGTGTGTGTGTGTTCCAGCAGATTGTTGAAGCCTCTGCAGGTCCAACAGTCTGGTTACACCTGCAGACGCAGCGTGAAACACCAGAACCAGCTCAGCTGACAGAAGTCTGACCGCTGTGTTTCTCTTCTCAGGTCCCTGTTCCACCCAAACCTGTGGTGCCTGTTAAGCCCCGCCTCCTGGCCCCAGTGCCCCACCCCCATGTGCCCCCCCACCCCACCTACACCCCCCACCCCAAACCTCCACCACATGGAGCCGTCGCACCTGCAGCTGGTCCCAGCAGGTGAGACTGAAACAGCAGCAGACATGTTGGACAGGAAGTGACGATGTCTGGACCTGCGTGGTTCTGGAGGGTCGGGTCCGTTGGCATTTGAATCGATACTGTTTCCTTTTCTCGAATACTTTACTTTCCCTGTTATAATAAAAAAAAAAAAAAAAGAATAATATAGATATATTACTATGAAATGTAACTTGTCGTAAAGAAGCCTGACCAGGTGAGACGGCAGCTTCTCTTCAGGAGAGGAAGCTGTTCAGAGAGCTGGAGCTGCTGGACAGAAGGTTCTGATCCACCTCGACCCACAAACTGATCACAGTATCGAACCAAGCTGTAAAAAACAGACATAAAGGAAGTGAAAAGATGCTAACTTAGCTTAAAGCTAACTCTGCTATAGCTAACAGGCTGTACACTGTCAAATAAAGAAAATAACGGTTTAATTAATATTAATGATAATTTAAGTAATTGATTATTTAAGAATGTCTTGTGAATTTTCAATCAGCAGAATATTTGCTGATTGATTTGATTTGATTAACTGATCGTTGACCGACTCAGACTTCAGTGTTCTGCCTGGTTTCTGTTCTTCAGTGTTGAGACGAGCCGGTCCGATGGAACCGCACATGATGAATGTGAATCATGATGTTGTTTCCCGTCTGCAGGCGTCCTCCGGTTCCTCCGGTTCCTCCGGTTCCTCCGGTTCCTCCCGCTCGACCCACGAACTCTCAGAAAGTGGACTCGTCTCCTCTTTAACCTCGGCCCGGCCCGGAGGATGCAGAGGGACTTGATGAAGATGATGATGACTGTGATCCAGTTCGCACTCAGTCGTCGGATTTCTCTCTGCTGAACTGTAAATAAATGTTGATGTGTGTCCAAAGCTCAGTGCCTTGCTCAGCAGCACGCCAGCAGTGACAATGTGGACTCTGACCGACGGCTGCCGCAGATGATGTCACATTAAAGTGTCTTGGTGATAAAACGCCCCCCGGAGCCACCGGCTCCAGTGCCTTGCTCAAGGACCCTGAAACGGGAATCAAACCTGTGTGTCTGAGTGTAGAGATAGTTAGCAGAGCTCCCAGACGGGTGGCGGACGCCTGCAGGACGCCGAGCTGCGTCCTCGGAAGGTTTTCTAATTGTTTTTCAGCTGAAAATATGAAGAATCGTCTTCAGTCTGCAGACGAGACGTCTCAGGTGGATTCTAACTGGACTCCGTCATCATGAAGTTGGACTGACCCGTCTTCTACTGGACTCAGTATTTATTCTTCAGATGCTATAAAATCACAAACTCGTGGTTACCAGAGGTGGACAGTGGAGGTTCTGAAGAACTGAAGGTTCTGATGGACAGATGACCCGCGCTGCCATGGACGATGTGTCAGTCTGAGATTTTAAGAATGAAGTAAAAGAATTTGAGACAAAAGTCGAAAATTTGGAGAAAAAGAGCAGAAATATAACTTTTGGAGAATAATGTCAAAATATTTGAACAAAATTCCTGAAATATTAAAACTGGTTTGCAAAGTGTCTCGACTTCAGCTGAAGACGTTTCCACACAGTTCTCGTTCCTCTGAATGTTCTCGTCATGTTTCACAACTGAACTCTTGAAATGTTTCAGCTTTCTAACAGAATAGTTGGATTTGATTCTTCAGTCTCAGAAACACTCTGTCATGTCTTTTACCTATAAACTGTCAGGATTGTCCACAGACGTCTTGGACCGGACCTCTGGACACCTGAACACAGGTGTTGTTTGTCTGCGGTCGGGCTGTTGAGGCCTAACAGGAGGACTGGTTCTGTCCCAGTCACTCTGTGCTGGATAAAGTTTCTATTTTTATAAACCGCCTTGAGAGTTGTCTGGGAGAGAATCAGGGAGGTGATGAATGTTGCTAAAGTTACGCCAAAGACGAGCCGTGTTACATGTTACACGTTTAAACACAAGATCTGAAATAAAAGATGTAAATTGTTGCTACAGATGCTTTTTATCTTCAGTGATCAGCTGAGAAGACATGAAGTTTAAATCAGAGACCAAAATAATAACCAGAGAGAAACGAGTTTAAAGGAGCAGTCCGTCACACGATGAGCAGAGAGGAGACCTCAGTGATGATGTCACAGACGTCTCCTGAGGTTAGCATGCTAACAGCTAGCCTCTGTCTCTGAGAGGTGACAGTCTGACCGTCTGCAGCTTCACTTCACTACTGAGTCTAATAATCAACATCAACTCATAAATGTGAAGAAAGGAAATATTTTGACTCATATTTTCATCATAAACAGAAAAATCCAGCCGTCCACCGTCTGAACTCAAGTTTGTGTCTCTGACTGACCTCAGACCAGTTTAATCTGCTCGTTAACTCGTCGTCAGACTCACTTCAGTCAGACTGGACTCAAACTGAGTCACAGTCACCAGAACAGTTCTGGTTCGTCTCCTCTGGTTCCGTCCAAGTTCAGTTCACAGCCACATGGTGTTCTGTCTCTACACGCTGATGATGTCATCAGACTCCATCTGTCCTCTCCTGATGATGTCATCAGTCCTGGTCTGTAAATCACCTCTGTAGTGAGTTCAGGCCCGGTCTGTGGTCCAGGCAGTCTGTAGTCAGCTAACTGGTCCACTTGCTAACAGCAGCTAGTTGCTACAGAGAGTATAGTGAGCAGCAGTTAGTGGTTGTTCTGCCCCTGTAGTTCTCACAGGTGATACCTTTAAAGACGGTGGGAAATGTGACTTGTTGCCTTTTGCAGTTTCTGTGTTACTGCTGTGAGACGTTCACTGTCCTGTCATTTTGAGGAGGTTGCAGGTTTGATTCCTTTGAGGCTTTCCAGGTCACAGTTAGAGACTGAATTACTCTTTACTGCACTAAAAGTAATGTGAGTATTATCAGCAACATGTACTTTTTTTTTTTTTCAAAGTATTTTTTTTGGCCTTTTCCAGCTTTATTGACAGAACAGCTCAAGAGTTAGACAGGAAACAGGGTAAGAGACGGGGAGTGACACGCAGTGAGGGGACCCGAGCCGGGAGTCGAGCCCGGGTCCGCTGCAGAGCCTCGGCACATGGGTCGCGCGCGCTACCGACTGAGCTATGCGGCGCCCCAGCAACATGTACTGAAAGTAAAAGTACTCATCGTGCATTCATCTGTTTGCTGTCGGTGTTTTTGTATCTGATGTTTGTGAGTTAATGTTCCTTCTGCATTCACGTGTTCGTGTCATTTACTGTCGATGT
This sequence comes from Sparidentex hasta, assembly GCA_030272975.1. NCBI lineage: Eukaryota > Metazoa > Chordata > Actinopteri > Spariformes > Sparidae > Sparidentex > Sparidentex hasta. Next base: position 2,720 of record JARJLU010019616.1, on the reverse strand, counting down.
TTTAACTCCTTTATATCCTGTCGGCTGCTTTAATCTGCAGCAATGCATCATGGTCTGTCAGATCATCACGATCAACCTCGTATCTGCTCTCAGTTCACCTGTTCACCTGTGGACACCAGCTCGTAACTGCAGCTGTAAGTCCAAAGTTCAGTTAACGTCTCTGGGACTTGGTGTAAAGTTACAGAATATCTCAAGTTAAATAAGTACCTCGATTTTACTTCAGTACACTTGAGTAAATGTTACTTTTCTGAACCAGTTGTGAGTAAAAACACTTTTTTAACTTTTAAAATGTCAGTAAAAAAGTGTCTGAAAGCTTCTGATTGGACACTACGAACATGTAAGAATGCCCCGCCCACAGGAAGTGATGTCAGCACTCCCTATGCGGTCAAAGATAAAATAAAGAAACTGACGAGTCTGAGTGATCATTCAGGTTGATTGATTGATTGATTGATTGATTGATTGATTGAGCTGTATTGATGCTGTTCACATATTTGCTGCTAGAGGAAATATCCTCAATAAACCGACTGTTTCTACTTCTTCAGTGTCGTGTTTTCATCTTAATCAATATCTTAATCAATATCTTTATCATCAGCGCCAGACAAAATACTTCTTAGTATAACTTGAGTCTGATGAGCGAAACCCTCCTGACGTCCATCCAGAGACGAGACGGAGGAAAAGACGACAGGCGACAGATCCGGTCAGTGCAGATCAGATCCAGCAGGCCGGCGCTGGTACCATGAGGTCGGGGGGGGTTCTGAGGGGTCCAACAGGGGCCAGTGACCCTGTAACTCTGAGTCCGGACCCCCCGTGGCCCCCCGACAGGGAGTCTGCACCAGTAATACAATGACGTGGCTGCTGTGCCGAGTCCAACCGAGTCAGGCCGAGCAGAGAACGTCACACACAAGTTATACAAGTTGCAGATTCTGACCCGTTCTCAGCACGACCAACACATCAGAACACAGACGTCTGCTCGTTAAAAGGAGCATTTTAACATTTATAAATTGTTTTTTGTTTTTTTTAAACATTTTCTGTGTTTTCAGATCAAAAGTTTCAGTGGGAGTCAAATATGATCTGGATGATCAGAGTGACGTCAGCGGCGTCTCGTCGTCGGGTCACCAGGTCGTTGTGTTGTCTTTGGACCTTTTACCAATAAAGTTCTGGTCCTGCTTTAAAATGATTATGCGGTTCAGAATCCCGATCGTTGATCCCGATTTGAATCCTGGTCCACTTCCTGTCTGGCGCCTCAGTGAGGTTTCAGTGGATCATGTTCAGCTGCTGCTCCTCTTCAGCTCATGAAGCTTTGACCCAGTTACACTTCCTCTCTCCACCTCGGCTTCACGCTGATCCTCAGACAGCTGATAGCAGATTATTTGTCTCCAGCTGCAAAACAAAAGCTGGTCTGGAATCATCCCGCCCACCTCCACCTGTCCAACAGGTTGGCCTGACTTTCCATCACATGGAGGACACGCGGACTGAACCTTTACTACGGCTGCATCTGAATCCTCATCACGAGATGAAGACGGAGCAGCTGAGGGTTTTGACTTGACTTCCTCCTCGTGTCGGTGTTCAGCTCAGTCGTTTGTTCGTGTGCCAGAGAGAAACGTGAGACTGGAGAGCGACAGGAAGTGAGAAACGATGAAGTGATCAGAGCGACACGCCAAACAAACTCGTCTCCTCCAACGACTTCCTGCAGGTTTCACGTCTCCAGGTGACGACTGGCTGACTGGCAGTGACGATGATGTTCAGAGACACTATCAGCCCCCCTGCTGCTCCTCCTGCTGCTCCTCCTGCTGCTCCTGCTGCTCCTCCTCCTGCTCCTCCTGCTCCTCCTGCTCCTCCTCCTGCTCCTCCTGCTGCTCCTCCTCCTGCTCCTCCTGCTCCTGCTGCTCCTCCTGCTCCTCCTCCTGCTCTCCTCCTGCTCCTCCTCCTGCTGCTCCTCCTGCTCCTCCTGCTGCTCCTCCTCCTGCTCCTGCTGCTCCTCCTGCTCCTCCTGCTGCTGCTCCTCCTGCTCCTCCTCCTGCTGCTCCTCCTCCTCCTCCTGCTCCTCCTGCTCCTCCTCCTGCTGCTCCTCCTGCTCCTGCTGCTCCTCCTGCTCCTCCTCCTGCTGCTCCTCCTGCTCCTCCTCCTGCTGCTCCTCCTCCTGCTCCTCCTCCTCCTCCTCCTGCTCCTGCTGCTCCTGCTGCTCCTGCTGCTCCTCCTGCTGCTCCTCCTGCTCCTGCTGCTCCTCCTGCTCCTCCTCCTGCTGCTCCTCCTGCTCCTCCTCCTGCTCCTCCTCCTGCTCCTCCTGCTCCTCCTGCTTGCTTGCTGCTCCTCCTGCTCCTCCTCCTGCTGCTCCTCCTGCTCCTGCTGCTCCTCCTGCTACTCCTCCTGCTCCTGCTGCTCCTCCTGCTCCTCCTCCTGCTCCTCCTCCTCCTCCTGCTGCTCCTCCTGCTCCTGCTGCTCCTCCTGCTCCTCCTCCTGCTGCTCCTCCTGCTGCTCCTCCTGCTCCTGCTGCTCCTCCTGCTCCTCCTCCTGCTCCTCCTGCTCCTGCTGCTGCTGCTGCTCCTCCTGCTGCTCCTCCTGCTGCTCCTCCTCCTCCTGCTGCTCCTCCTGCTGCTCCTCCTGCTCCTCCTGCTCCTGCTGCTGCTCCTCCTGCTGCTCCTCCTGCTCCTGCTGCTGCTCCTCCTGCTGCTCCTGCTGCTCCTCCTGCTCCTGCTGCTGCTCCTCCTGCTGCTCCTCCT
>JARJLU010019615.1:20123-58809 GCA_030272975.1 Sparidentex hasta | reverse complement strand
CTCCAGAACACAACAAACAGGAACCGGGGTCGTCTGCAGCTGCTCCACTTCAGAATCACTTTAATCTCTGAGTCCTTCTGTCGTCATAAGGACCTTCAGGTTCAGGTTCAGCTCTAGATGTTTTCCAGCCCTTCGGTTTTCAGATGAAGGATGAAACGTCCCTTCGTTTGTTTCTTCAGATGAAAATTGTCTCATAGCGTCTCAACTCATTCTCGACTGGTGGAGTCAGTGAACGAAGCTCCAGAAGAACTCTGGTGTAGAAACTGCTGCTAACTTCAGCTGATGTGACAGTAAGTACGGACCTGATTGGTCCACACTGACAGACTGAGGACAGACAGGAGGACGGACAGGAGGACAGACAGGAGGACAGACAGGAGGACAGACGTCATGGCTCCCTCTGATCAGCTGATGGTGTGAACTGAACTCTGATGTGTCTCCGGCTGCACGTTCAGGATTAAATCCAGCCGCCTCCCATCTGGGTCCTCATTATAACATCAGTGTGTGTGTGTGTGTGTGTGTGTGTGTGTGTGTGTGTGTGTGTGTGTGTGTGTGTGTGTGTGTGTGTGTGTGTGCAGACAGCCCCCCCCCCCAAACGCGCCCTCTAAATCCCTAAATCCCCCTCAGCCTCTGCAGGCGGGATCTCGGACCCTGGAGGTCATGAGAGTCTCAGTTCAGGTTCAGCAGCCTGAAGCCCCGCCCCCTCTCTCTCCCTCTGTGGATCACTGTCGCACGCCCGATTCTGACCGTGAACTTCACCCCCACAGACAGCATCAGTAAATCCTTCATCAGGAGCAGACGTGGTCGGACTGACGATGACTCAGAACACTGGCCCCCCGACCACACACACACACACACATATACACACACACACACACACACACACACACACACACACACACACACACACACACACACACACACACACACGCAAACACACACAAACACACATAGAAGGCTTGTACTTAACTTGAGCTAATTAAGAAACTGCTGAGTCACTTCCTGTCCAGCTGATTAACTGCTTCATCACAACAGCACCAGCTGATTCTGTTCTCATGTTCAGAACTCAGAACCAAGAACAACTGGTCTCAGATTAAATCCATTTTATCTGTGTAGCACAAAAAAACCATCGTCACAAGTCCTCTGATCCTGAGGCCTCGGACCGGTCCGAGAGAAGCAGACCAACACTTGAACACTTGTTAACTTTGTTTTCTTCTTCTTTTTCTATTTGAACTGTGTGTGTGTGTGCATCTGTGTGTGTGTGTGCTATTGAATTAAAGTGTGTGTGAAAGTGTGTGTGTGGAGGACTGACTGACACATATGAGAACACACACAAACACACTGAAGAGGCTCTTCTTTGTAACCTGATTTCAACTCAAGTTCAAGAGCAGAACACACACACACACACACACACACACACACACACACACACACACACACACAGAGCTGTATGAAAATGAGGCTGATGAATATTCAACTCGCCGTCTGTCTGCAGCTTTCTCACATTATTAATAAACACGAGCACATTTTATATCTGAATCACAGATTTATGAACAAACAGTTTGTTTCTATTTGTTTAATTGATTTATTTATTTATGTGTGTTTGTTTATTTAATAACTGACTGTGTCTGCAGATGGTTTCTGTCTCTGAACTTCACAAACAGAAGATCAATTTCTTCATCTGGTGTTAAAGTTCTGACGGTTCTGTGATGAAACCAGAACACCAGAACACAATCATTCTGAGTCAAAACATTATATTATATTATATTATATTATATTATATTATATTATGTTTGTTTATTTATGTTCTTCTGTGTTGCAGGTCTGAACAGAACCTGATCAAATAATAATAATAATGATTATTGTTATTATTATTAGTAGTAGTAGTAGTATCAATGCTGTTGTTATTATTATTATGATAATATAATAATAATGATAATAGAATAATCTTTCTCACATATTCTGTTTTTATTATCATGTTTGTGAATTTTTTCTTTCTTTTTTATGTCAAACAATAATCACAGTATCATTATAAGATTATTAATATTCTACCAGCTGATGTTTGATTAAACCTGCAGACATCAGAAACAGAAGGAAATCCAAACTTTGACATATATACAGATATATAAATGTGTATGTGTAAATGTAATGAAGAGTCAGACCTGAGCAGCAGAGTCCAAACAGCAGCAGCATCTTCATCAGCTTCAGCATCTTCATCATGTTCAGGTTCTTCAGTTTAAATCCAAATCATCAGAATTAACCATAAAACATTAAAACATATAAAAACACACAAAATTCTTGTTCTTCTTTGTTTCGTCTGTGTGAGTAAAAATAAACGCAGCGAGGTGATGAGGAGCTGATCAGAGAGCTGCTGCACCTCCTCAACACCTCATTCAAACTGACCTCACAGTGACAGACCGCGGGGGGGCGGGGCTTCTGTGGACTGGGCGGGGCCAGTGACATTAACCCTGAGGTCAGGTGGGGGAGGGGGGTCACAGCTGAGGTCAAGAGGGAGCTGATGGAGGAAAAAGATGGAGGAAGATGAGAGAGATGGTGCAGAAAGCTGTTCCCTCAGTCAGTGCATTAATATTAATATGTTATGTTATGTTTAATCCGCAGCAATGCATCATGGTCTATAGATCTTCCTGGTCTCTGCTGTCAGCTCTGTGTCCAGGAGGGTTTCTAAAGACATATTCAGCTGAACAACAGAGAGCAGCTCTTCATCTTCATCTTCAGCTCTTTCTTGAATTTCCTCCGGGATCAATAAAGTATCTATCTATCTATCTATCTATCATCCTTCACTTTCACACAGTGTGCACTTGTAAGTGTACTGCTTCTGAACTTCTTGGAACTAAACCTAAAGAAGCCGAGAACGGCCATTGATTTTTCTTTTTTTTTATGCACTGTTATCTCGTGATAATGACTTATTATCTTGTTATCTCGATATAAAAAAGGTTGTTTTCTCGTGATAACAAATTATTTCGTTATAGCCATATAACAAAGATTCTTTTCTTGTGATAACAAATTTATTAATACTGTGTTTGTCTTGATTTCAACTTACAAGAGCTGCCAGGAACGGCTTCTGTAGCCGGCTGTGGCTGTAGCCTACCGGTAATTCAATTCAATTCAGTATTTTCAGAGACCGTCACAGTCAGAGTGCTCTGTGCTTCACATGTGCATTAAGTTACACTTTACACTAGTTTGTTTACTCGACTGGGTTTGTTTAGGGGCTACTGGTTAGCACATGAGCGGCGGACAAACTCCCATCTATCCAGCTGCTTCAGGCAGCGTAAATGTAGGCTAACGTTAACTTAGCAATGTAATGTGAAATGTAATTAAATGTTTACTAAGTAATTTAATATTATGGAACACATTATCAATTAATTTGTTATCAAGAGAAAACAATCTTTATAATACGGAGAGGCTGTATATAGATATAGATTAGATAGATATCTATATATAGATATATATTCTGTCTGTATCTATCTAGATAGATAGATAGATAATATTAAGAAGTGCAGAACAAAGGGAAATTGTGCCAAACTTTGTACATTAAAATGTGTAAACAAAGAGAGATGCCACAGGTTGGTGCCTCTACCTGCCAATGCCACTGGGAGGATCTTGGTGCTGCTGCAGAAATGGACGGATGTCATTTGTGGAAAAGTTTTCCTCCCAACCCTAAAATGAACACTCATGAAAACTTACAGTGATATTCCAGTGTAAATTTAATCCATGGTCTACAACACCGTAACACCGATTAAGACCTCCCCCCCCGAGAGATCAAGCTGGATGGCTATTGTAAAGTGAACGCTCTTACTCAGTGTCACTTGGTTTAAACTTACACCTAAACATCCCTTTAACACAAACACTCACACAAAATGAACACATGTGATGAAGTATGTTATGAAATTAATGTATTTTTTAATGTTATAATTTGATATGTTTCCATTTTTATATGTGACAATTAATATTACAATATTGTAAATAAGAAAGTTGACAAAATAAATGAATGTACAATAATGCAAGAATTCATGAGTCTGTTCAGTTACTTTTCAGAAAGGTATTTTGACATGTATGTGTTAAAGAAAAACCATTCACATGTCTCTTTCAGGGAGCTTAACACAGTGCTGTCTCGGGAAATGCGCTGCACGAAAATGTCATTGTGGGCACAGATAAAAAAAAATCACACCATGCCATGCCTGTGATGAGTAACTACCCCTGGATTTGCCAATAATAACAATGGCTTTCCTTCAGTTTGTGTAGGCCACGGTCAGCTCTCAGGAACTTGCAGTCTACATAGCTTGCTACATTTGGGCGTTTAATTTCAACCAGACCAAATGATGGTCGCTCAAGTGAGTCATATACAATCCCTTCAGGCACTGCACCCAGCCAAGGTGCATCCGGATGAATGACAAGCCCACACTTAGTCCAAATTAGATCTTTCAGAACTGCATAGTCCTTCAATGCACCTGCTTCCATTTCCAGCCACCTTTTCATTAGTGTAGTGTGTTTTGTCCCTCTGATGATTCTTTCAGCCAGTTTTTCTGCAGAGCTTGTACCACTAATATGGCTCGCTTCCCAGAAACGTGAAGCAGTCACTGTCTCCTTCCTCAGTGAATGGGTGTTGCACTTTGGCATCTCAATAAGGTGTGACTGTGACAAAGTCACAGGCAGTGAACTGAGGTGCAGCTTTTCTTGATCCGTTGGTTGTACTTACAGTCTGTTGGCTGTAAATGGTAACTGCCCAGTGGCACTTTTGGGAATGGTGGTGCATCCTCATGGATGACAACACTGTCAGGTAGAGGTGGTGGGTGTTGATATGACAGGATACTGCTAGTTTGTACCTTGCCAAAAATGGAGTAAACGAGAGGTTTGTCGGATGTGATGTTCATTCTGCAGATAAGGGGAAGAGAGTCTGGTTCCATGTCAGCATAGGCAGGTAGTGGGTTGAGGGTTGATGGGTCTGGTAGCTAACCGCTGTTGCCCTTGTAAAGTGTAGGTCTGAAATAACAATATCAGGCAATCAATAACATTTATTTCACAACACATTGTAGTCTGCTTATTTAATTGGACTCTGCATATCCAATTCCACTTGATGAAGTAACATCTGGTTTGGGCCTCACTACAACTGTGGCATCCACAGGTCCTGGCTTCACTCTCTATCTATTTATGAGATGGTATTAGGACAGATGCTAGTAAAATGTGATACAACTGTTTGGTAATGAAATGAAACAAACCACTGTTCGTGGTTTATGCAACTTCTGCTCTGTTTCAGTGCACGAGCGTACAGGAGGGATGAGAGGCATGCCACATTCAGAGTAATGGGAAGTCTGATAAAGCAATGAAACCAAATTATTGCATATCCCAACCCAGCCACACAGGAACAGCAGCTTTTAACAAGCACAACTGGCTGTGAATCACGTAATGTCATCTGAAATACACAGAAGCATAATTTAATGGGTTTGAAACTGTTGTGCTTTTCTGTGTGACTTTCCTACTGTTTCACACCACTTACCTACTTCCACACAGTACTGGCAGAGGAGTAGGTGAGTGGTGCGACATTGTAGCCTAGTGCCATTAACAACATTAAAGTGAAGGTTTTGCTCATAATTCCTCTTGCAGAGGAGAAATATCACTTATAAATGCAAGGAAGTTGGGCCATAAGTTTATAAAGAATGAAGTAAAGATGACAGGATAGTTTGAAGCAGAACATCAGCAGCAGAAGAATAACCGAGTAGAATATTGTACTGTCTTTGCACTCATCAAGTCAGGCAACAGTAGTAACTTCATTATTATTATTATTATTATTATTATTATTATTATTATTATTTATCATTATTGTTTACATTTTAAACCAAACTCCAATTAGCATGGTAATTCCCACTCAGCTAACCTGTAGCTGCATTAGGCTATCACTGCTCAGCTATCGTGAAAACCATAGACAAAGATGTTCCCTTTGCAATGGTAATCAAAGCTGAAATGTGGAAACATTAAGAGTAAAACTTGTGTTGAACGGAACCTTGAACAAGTTCAACAGAACTCTGAACGTGTCACTTAATCTAGTCCTGATCTCAGCTGGTGTGGTGGCTTTGTTTTCATCATTGAGCTCTCACAGAGATTTCATTTGTCTCCCTGTTTTTACGTAATACTTTAACAAAAGTACAAACACAGTGAGAGGTATATAAACATGATTAAAGCATGATTTACCTAAAGCAGGACGGAATCATGACTTTAAACACCAGAGCAAGGCTTCTAGCTCAGGCTAGCTAACGTTAGCGTTGGCAAATTACCAAAGTTGCAAAGATATGACGACACGTAGAATTTGAAGCCTTTATCCAGTTTGCAGTTTGCTACGTGGTGTCGTACTGGATGCGCGGACGATCCTCCGCATATCAGTGACAGATACTGTTGGCAACTCCAGCAAACACCTTGTGTACTGCAACTCTGCCATCACGACGGTCTACTGTCACTCTAATGTTGTCTTCCGGTAACCGGAAATGTTCAAACGTCCTTCCGCCAATGCGGAAGTGATGCGTGCATAGAGCCCATTAGACCACGAAGAAGTAGAAGAAGAAGAAGAAGAAGTAGAAGTAGAAGTAGAAGAAGAAGAAGAAGAAGAAGAAGAAGAAGAAGAAGAAGAAGAAGAAGAAGAAGAAGAAGAAGAAGAAGTTGTTTTGGCGCGCTGGTGGATGTAAACAAAGATGTTTTGTTGCGGACAGGATGATCCGCCTCATGTGAAGATGAAAGTGTTCGGAGGGAAACAACCGGAGTAGAGCTGAAGGTAAACAAGGCTAACACAGCTAGCACAGCTCACCATGTTAAAACCACTTAGCTAACCTGCAGCATCAGAACAGACCGTTAACGATGATACGTCACACAGTATGAGGATCGATCATTATTGATCTTTCCTATCATTATTCCGTTTGTTCTTGTTGTTCATGTGGTTCAGTCAGGATCCACGTTTACCCCCAACAAGCTGCAGCCCCACCTGATACAATCTTCCTGGTTCTGGTTCTGGTGTGGTCCAGGTTATAATGGCGGGTCGGGGTCGTGGGCGGGGCCGGAGGATGATGACGTTCAGTGTGGAGGCGGTCGGCATCAACAGAGGAGACAGTTTACCTCCATCCATCCAACAGCCCACTCCTCTGTTTCCTGTGAGGCACACACACACACACACAGTACACAACAAACAGGAGCTGCTAGCAGACTATAAACACTAGTTATGTGTTTGACTGTGTGTGTGTGTGTGTGTGTGTGTGTGGTCCAGGTGATGGAGCAGAAGCCCCTCCCCCTGACAGGAGGTGAGGAGGCGGAGTATCTGTTAGCTCTAAAACAGGAGTTCAGAGGAGCTATGAAGAGTCTGCCCTGCTTCATCCAACCAGCTGCTGCACTCAGAGGTCTCACACACACACACACACACACACACACACACACACACAGAGCCCAGATCAGCATCTAGATCTCATCAATAATCAATGTTCCGCTGCTGTCAGTTTTATTGTGAAGGTCTGTGTGTGTTTCCGGTCCAGATGTGGAGAGATACTCTGATAAATATCACAGCAGCGAGCAGACGGACGCACTGACGGAGTGGACACCAGGTAATGGTGACATCATCATCATCTTCATCACCGCCATCATCACCATCATTATTAATAAGTTGTTGTTCTTTCAGATTGGAAAAAATTCCCCAAAGAACTCAGAGTCCACGTAAAGAAAGCTGCCAGAATGGGTGAGTGCAGGAGAACGAGGGGTGTTCACTTGGTTATAATCTGCAGCGGGATTTCACTAAACCATCCACATGGATCCTATCAGAGAATTAGAAACAAAACTCCATAGATGGATGGATCTCTGCCTCTGAGTTGCTTCAGGAGATTGATTGATTGAATGATTGAATGGTAGTGTATTGATGTCCTGCTCTGTGTCTGTCAGGCGTCTCAGCAGCTGTCAGTCACTCTGACAGAGTTCAGTCATCTCAGAAGAAGAACAAAGTCAAAGACAAACAGGAGGTGCTTCTCAAACTTGAGGTGAGTCCCCTCAGCTGGTCTGGGTTCAGGTCTACTTCCTGTCCTCAGCTGGTCTGGGTTCAGGTCTACTTCCTGTCCTCAGCTGGTCTGGGTTCAGGTCTACTTCCTGTCCTCGGCTGGTCTGGGTTCAGGTCTACTTCCTGTCCTCGGCTGGTCTGGGTTCAGGTCTACTTCCTGTCCTCGGCTGGTCTGGGTTCAGGTCTACTTCCTGTCCTCAGCTGGTCTGGGTTCTGGTCTACCTTCATCTGTCTGCTGTTTGCTTATAAGGGAGACTTTCCACTTTGTTTCTTTTAACATGTTTTTATTTGAGAAAATGAGCTTTGATCACAAACATTCAACATACATAATTTTTCCCCCGTCTCCACCATGTTGAGTCTTTCCACTTTAACTCAAGCTTTCCACCTTAATCTGTGTGTCAGACTCTGGAGAAGAAGGAGGAGCAGGGGAGCTCCGGGGAGGAGGAGGAGGAGGAGGAAGAGGGAGAAGAGAAGAAGAAGAAACAGGAGGAGGAGGAGGCTGAGGGAGAGGAGGAGTACGACGAGGAAGAGTTTGAGGAGGTGAGACAGTGTTATTAAATTAAGACTTTTATCAATGAGTTTTGGTTTGTGTTCACTCTTTTATCAGCAACAATACTAATAATTAAAGGTGCAGTCCGTACAGAACATAGCAATCAGAGTGAGAAGAAACAGCAGAGCTTTCATTTTGTTCTGTTTCCTGTCTCTCTGCAGGAGACAGATTACGTCATGTCTTACTTTGATAACGGGGAGGAGTTTGGAGGCGACAGTGATGACAACATGGACGAGGCTATTTACTGAAACACCAGCACTCAACACGCACACGTCCATTTTGATATCAGCCTTCATCACTTCTCATGTGTCGGTATGCAGAGAAACCGTCCAGCAGCTTATTGACTTTTTAACTGTTTTATAGAAACACTCGATGTTTCTGTTGACGTCAGAGACAAGACGACAGAGAGATGCGACGTCAGGCTGCCACTCTGAAATGTTTTATAAGATTTTGTATCAAGTTTTATCATTGTTGTAGAGAGAAGTGACTTCAATGTTTGTTCTGCTGGATAATAAAGTGCAGCTACAGAAAGAGTAAATGATGTGCTAATGATTAAATGTGATGTATTGATTAGATCCCCTGAGGACGATCAACAGACTCATATTATTTAGTTCATATTGAATCTATCAATAATAAATCAGGGGGCGGCTGTAGCTCAGCAGGTAGAGCAGGTAGACTAGTGATCGGAAAGTCGCTGGTTCAAATCCCGGCTCCAGGCAGGGCTGAGCTGCATGTCGAAGTGTCCTTGAGCGAGATACTGAACCCCACATTGCTCTTCAGTGAGGCCCTGCGATGAGCTGGTGGCTTGTCCAGGGAGCACCTGCCCTCGCCCTGAGGCAAGGCTGGGATTGGCTCCAGCAGCAACACCCCGCTACCTCATGGAAAGGGATAAGCGGTTACGGATAATGACATGACATGATAATAATAAATCAAAGCTTGATTGAAAGATTGATAATGATCAGCTGCAGGCCGTCAATAATTATACTGATAAACAGATTCAGACTCATTCATTTAATAGTGTGAAAATTAATTAGCGAAGTGAAGAAAACGACTCAGAACATTTGTCACTGATCAGAACCTCCATAACTAAGATAATAAAAACAAAACACATGAAAGTAGTGAGACGTGGAAACTCGGTTTAACTGCGCCGCTCGCTGAGTCAGCAGCCTGTCGCTCTCTCACACCCAGAGACGCTCTGACAGCAGAGGTCTGTGTGTTTCCTGGGGAAAGTTGAACAGTGGGAGTCAACACAACAACATTTTGATTAGACAGTCTGTCCATGAGCTGTTTGTTAACATAGTGACTGACTAGCTGCTAACCATCAGGCTAGTAAATGAGGACTGACAAAACAGCAGATGTGTTGGACACAAGATTGATGCTAGACGGCAGCAGTGCCGGTGTTCAGTAGCGTTCTGCCTGCAGGGGGCGCTGCTGATGCTTCACTCTGTCTCTGAGGGTCACAAGCTCTGTCATGTTTAATCAGTCAGAAGAAGCTGCTTCACAGAAACCTCACGTCTTCATGTCGTAGCGTGTTTATTTACAGGAACTGTTGGACGTCCAGAAATAAACTCAGATCGCCTGTCCGTCCATCTGTCTCAGTTCGTCTCAGCTTCTTCCTGGAAAGCCACTCTGAGCTGATCTGGGGTCAGCTCTCTGATGACAGCTCCGTCACACCTCTATCTTTACACTTTATTTTGGAAACACATTTCCTGTTCTGGGATCTGTCATGCTGCATGTTTGATCCGTGGACTCAGTGATGAGAGCTGCTGGGATCAGCTGGTGTCTGGGTCCAAGTTATTGACAGATATTATCATGGTGATGTCATCAGTCTGCATCATCCTTTTCATTTACACTGATAAAATCTCACATTTGTTGGTGTTTTGCTCCATCAGAACATTTGTGGGCCATCATCATGGTGCTGGTGGGTCATTTATGAAGTCTCAGTTAAAATTAGCTAGGTTGACTGTGAGCTAGCATTAGCATTAGCTCTATGGTTCTAAATGTGGAAGCAGAAGAAATGTGAGCGTTGGCGCTGACTCAGATCTGAGTGACCGCCCGGCCTCCACCAATAACAGGCAGCCGCGGCTCCACTGCTGACCAATGAGAGAGAAGACAGGACAACATAAGTGTGTGTGTGAGGTTTTTAGAACAGTAACATGACGAGTTTCTGTCTTCAGGGTCACACTGATTTATACAATAATCATTAAATATACATTTATCTGGAAATATATGCACAGTAGATAAAGTATATACAGTACACACACTAGATACTGTACATACTGTGTGTACTGTAGGTATATACTGTATATACTGTGTGTACTGTAGGTACATACTGTACATACTGTGTGTACTGTAGGTATGTACTGTATATACTGTTGAGTACTTGTGCAGCTCCAGTGTGTTGCTGTAATGAGGTCAGAGGTCAGACGGATGTCTCTGATGTGAACAGCTGCAGTCGAAGTAAACAACAGAGTCAGATTACACTGCTGAAATATACACACACACACACACACACACACACGCACACACTTGACCCAGATTCAAACATGATTTCTTCAGTACACACACACAGAATGTACACACACAAGGTACACACTCAGGACTCTGATTGGTCCTTGCAGCCAGGTGAGACTGGTGATGATGTCATGAAATAAACTGACGACAAGATTAAAAGACTGAAACTGATTTATTGTTTGAATATAAAAATAAACTTCTGCTCATATTTACAGAATATTTACAACAACATTTAACGACAAATATAAAAAACACTTTTAACAACCTGACAAAACTGCTGAGTCATCGTCATGGAGCTGGTACGGTCCTGGTCCTGGAGCTGTAGGTCCGAGGGATCGGACCCGTCATAGCGGGGGAACCATGAGGTCATCCTCCTCAGAAGACCTGAACAGTCTTAGGAGGGTTCACTGCATCCTGATCCACCTGAAGACCACAGAAGAAGAGGTTACGGAGATCTGTCTTCTGATGAGGAGGACAAATCTGGAGATCTGAACCTGGTCCGAGTCTCTGATGGTCTCACCTCGCTGTAGGCGGGGGGAGGGGAGTGGTACAGTTCAGGCGCTATCATGTAGAGCCCCTCCTCCTCGTCTTCCTCGCCACCGTCGTAGTCGTGGAGGAGGGGGGTGCGGGGGCCGTCCACCCTCAGGTCTCTGTGGATGTTGCTGTAGCTGGGCGGGGCCGAAGGGAAGGAGGACCAGCTGCTCAGGGACCCGGTCTGGCTCATCAGGGACTCGGCCTGGCTGCTCATGCTGCTGGTCCGGCTGCCGACGCCGTTGAACGGGATCGTCCCGATGACCAGAGGCAGCTCCAGCTCCAGCTTCTTGCTGCCCGGGATGTGCAGTGAGATCTGAGGGAGGAGGGGGTGGAGCTTAATCTCTCACCTGATTCAGGTATATCATCTCATCAGAAAACGTCTCAAACACTCTCATCGACTTCTAAGGGACCAGAACCAGGATCTGAGTCAGACTAGGGCCAGGGCGGGACCAAGTCTGCCCGTATGGTTTCTTACTGAACTACGCTGATGTCATCAAACTCACCCTGAGGGTGTAGTCCACCTTGATGATGTCACAGCTGAGCAGCGAGGGCTTGAGTTTGGGGACTCTGATGGTCTTCCCCTGCCACATGTCGCACATCCCGGAGATGATGTGGTTTCCTCGGACCGCCAGCAGCTTCTGATGCAGCTCCTGAACAACATAAAGAGCCTGTTAGAACCAGTCTGGACCGTCAATGGACAGGAAGTGACACTTGTGTCTGTGCTTCACCTTGATGCGTCCGTCTGCGACGTATGAGGTTTTGGCGATGATGGCGGCCTTCGGCACGACGATCCGTGAGCAGGTGTTCTCAAACTTGGCATTGATGTGGATCTCTTCTCCCTCGCAGAAACCCTTCCTGTCGATCTGAGCGCTGATGGACACCTGGCCGTCAGGTATGAACATACAGGTGACCTTCTTCTGAGCGGAGGCTGCAGCCGGAGCCTGATTGGGCGACACAGTCTGTTAGAATTCATACCTTCAGCTTCGTCTACATCTCCTGACACATACCAACAGGTTGTCAGCCCTCAGTTCTGACTGACAGGACTCAGGTGTGGAACCTTCATATTGAATTTATTAGGTTGTGTGACTGTGAACTGAAACACTGAGTCAGCAGGAAGTTTAAAGTCATGAAAAAGTGACAAAAACGACTGAAGGTGGAAACATGAAAGTGACGATTGATTAACAATCAGCTGCTCGACCAGCGGCTGACTCAGTTCACCTGCTGACAGTTTCAGACAGTTAAAGGAGCAGAACTACGTAATGCTCCTTTAACATGTGGACGTGTTCGTACCAGCAGGTCGGGTCGGTTCACGTCCAGCGGCTCCTCCACCTCAAACTCCCTCTCACACTGCAAAGCATGCTGGGATGGCCTGTCCAGCACCGCCCTCACATAGTAACGCACGTAACCGAACTTTCCTTTGTAGGACGACACCAGACGGCTGAAACCAGAGCACAGAGCGTCAGATCAATAATCAATGGCTGTGGTCAGCAATCAGATCCACTGTGATCAGGCAGAGTCTCACCCGGCTGCCGGCAGCTCAAAGCCGAAATGGAAGCTGTACGTTTTATCAGCCTGCAGCAGGAAGCAGCCGTCAACATCTGAGGGCAGAGAGGCTCATGAGCAAGGCAGCAGCACTGACAACACACTCATTAAAGGTGCAATATGTAAGAAATCAACGCCTGACGGGGCAGCACATCAACAAGGTAACCACTAACTGCTGCTGTTCGCTCTTTAGCTCAGTTAGCTGTGCATCTAGCAGTCCAGACTAGGAGCTCAGACATCCGGGCCTGTCGGTGTTTAACCCATGACATCAGGTCAGTGCTAACTGGTTAGCATGCTAACTTCAGGAGAGTTGGAACATAGATGTCATCAGGTCAGAACTTTGTTCTGTTCACAACTTTAATTCTTAATGTTTCCAACTAAAATTCTTACATAGTGCACCTTTAATACACAAACATGTTTAAAACTTCAGACATTAATAAAATAGTTTAAACTTTGAGTGTTTGACAGGAAACATGACATATACATGATGTCATACACCTGCTTCAATACACACTATATAACATTATATCATAACACATCATATTATAACATATTGTGGAAATAAAAGTGAGTCAGAAGAATTATTTCACTGACATCGATAAAAACAGGTCGATTCTACAAACTGCCATGAACCTGATTTATCTGCTTCACTGATTCTTTTACTGATATTAAGTCAGAATATTTCATATCTATTATTTATCATCTACCATGTGTTTATATTTTATTATTGTCTATTCTATTCTGTATTAAAGCTTAGAGTTGCTCTGAACATATTTGTGTTATTATGATCAGACTTTGTGTCTGAACTCCTGTCAGTAAGACCTCCTCCTCCACCTCTTGTCCTCCTCACCTTTGCTGAGCACCTCCTCCAGCCTCAGCTCCTCCTCATACTTCATGTACTCCACCTCCTGGCTGTGGGTCTTGCGGTTCTTCCCGCCGCGGTGCTCCACGCGGGCGCAGCCGGCGGCGGTGACCCTGAGGCCGGTCACCCTGCAGGGCTGAGCCGCCTCCAGCCGCACGGAGCCGGACAGCTTCTCCCCGCTGCTGTAGAAGAGTCGGCCGGGGTCCGAGAAGAGAAGCTGGAAGAGCCGGAGCTTGTTGACCGGAGCCAGAACCATGACGGACTGACAGGAAGTCAGCTACAAAATAAAACTATTTCAACACGATGTAAATAAAATAAAAGAGACAACAAGTATTGAGTTAAATTTGATGAACAAATCTAGACTGATGCAGTAAATCACGCTTGGAGCTCATGTATCGCTGCTGCGGTCGCTCGGCTCTGTTTGTGTGTCAGTAAACGGTCCTGGGGTCTTTTATACCGCCGCTCTGGCTCTCCGGTGTCCCGTTACCGCTCATTGAGCTGCACGTGCTCAGTGTGTGGACACACGGAGCAGCGGCAGGACGGAGCTCCGTGATTGGTCACATCGGACAGCTGGGCCGAATGCAGCCAATGAGAATGCCGAAAGGACGCATGGACAGCTAATGTCACGGAGGGGGCGGGGCCTGTGGCTGCAGCAGCAGAGTCATCAGAGTGAGAATAGAAACAGAACAACTGACCTCTGAACACACAACTGTTTATATGTTTATAATGTTCATTATGTTCATATGTTCATGATGTTCATTATGTTTATATGTTTGTAATGTTCATTATGTTCATATGTTCATGATGTTCATTATGTTCATATGTTCATGATGTTCATTATGTTTATATGTTTATAATGTTCATTATGTTCATATGTTCATGATGTTCATTATGTTTATATGTTCATTATGTTTATAATGTTCATTATGTTTATAATGTTCATTATGTTTATGTTTGTTTATAATGCTCATTATGTTTATGATGTTCATTATATTTATATGTTTATTAAGGTATATATGTTCATAATGTTTATATTTTATGTTTATATGTGATATGTTTGTTTTCTATATTAATGTTTATGTTTATAATGTTAATGTCTTATATGTCAAACATTTATATATTTTTACTATATACTTTCTCATTAATTGAGCTTGAAAGTTGTTTCCTAACCTCAGAAACTGAAGAAATTGTGTAAAATGCTGCTAAAGTAGATCTTGGTTGAGAGAGAAATGTTAATAATGTTGATAATTAATGTTCAACTTAAAGCTGTTTCAAGTTTCAATGGAATATGATGACTAGAATTCATAAATGCATATTTAAATATAAATATTTGTATTATACTTTTTGTATATTTATTTAATTGCTTATGAGCAGGAATGAAACATTGAGTGAACAAACAAGATGTGAAGAGCGACAGGTGGAGGTATTTTCTACAAGAATCTAAATCTGTAAACCTGAAGGAGTGATCAGTTCCTCTCAGACGATCAGTTAATGATCAGAGGAAGCAACATAAGATCAAAAGATCTGAGTTTCAATAAAAGTCAGAGCCATGACATCGCACAGCTCGTGTCGTAAATCATATCCAGCTAACCGAAACTTCATGTTTTCTCCAGGTCATCCACGTCCTCCTGCAAGTGACTGACAACCACAGAGTAACTATGGAAGCCTGTAAGGGCCAACGAGCACAGCTGAACATGTTGCCCTCTGCTGCTGAAGAGGAGCCGCTGGTGAAGAGGAGCCGCTGGTGAAGAGGAGCCGCTGGTGAAGAGGAGCCGCTGGTGAAGAGGAGCCGCTGGTGAAGAGGAGCCGCTGGTGAAGAGGAGCCGCTGGTGAAGAGGAGCCGCTGGTGAAGAGGAGCCGCTGCTGAAGAGGAGCCGCTGCTGAAGAGGAGCTGCTGGTGAAGAGGAGCTGCTGCTGAAGAGGAGCTGCAAGGAATTCAGCTGTGTTCATTCACTGCGTGTTTTTTCTAGACTCCGGTCTGACTGCAGGACTCGGTGGTGAAGTGATCGCAGACACAAACAGAAACTAACTAAGTGAAGCTCGACATGGAGGTGATCAATTTAAAGGTGGATATTAAAATGTAAAACCAAAGATGTCAACCACAAACATCATGTGAAGAAGGTTAGACTGATGCTTTTATAACACACAGGTGAAACAGGTGAAGCTCTTGCTACTGTTACTTTACTTGTTTCCGCAGATCAAATAAGATTCAGGAGCACATTTTGTTCCTCAACCAAGAAAATATTGAGTTTTTAAATACGAATATGGAACATAAAAGAGATCTGTGTAGAAATGTTGTAAAAGCTCAAGCAGATAATTAATGTCACCCAAAGATCTTGCAGGAGTCACTGACGACCGACGAGTCCTTCAGTAAGTTCTGATTCTCTGTACAGAACCGGAACACAATAACACACACTTCAGGATTTAAAGGAGAATGACTCAAATGGACCCAACAGTATTTACATGATGGATTTTAACAGACCAACAGTTTGAATCAGGAAACCTTCTTTGGCTTACAGCCACTCTAACATGTTCATTACATCATGTTCCTGCAGCAGCTTCACACCTCAAACCATGTTTGAGTATGTCCTGAACACCTGGGGAGGGTCACCTGTGTGGCACAGGTGTCGGAGGCAGAGCTACAACATTGGCAGCAACACTTCCAAACATCCGACAGCGTGAGGTGGTATGGAGCTGATCAGGTTTGCTGTGGTCAACATGAAGCCCAACAGGAACCAGACAGAATAAATCAACCTTTTTCTGTACAGGTTGGAGGTCAGAGGTCATCAGGCCGACAGCTTCCTTCCCCCTTCAGGACCATCTGCTGACCTCTGACAGTCTGAGATCGTCACCGGTTCAAATTCTCATCAAAGCTGCAGAAACACAAGAGACGAGTTCAACAGAGTGCAGCAGAACAGGGAGGTGAAGGAGAAGTTCTGGATCAGTAGAACTCCAGCAGAATCAGAGCAGAATCAGTAGCATGCAGTTCTTACTGGCGTATGGCGTCTGGTATCTGCAGCCTCTCTGTGGGTATGAACTGTGACAGCTCCTGCAGACTCTGGACGAACCGGATCTTCCTGCTGAACTTCTCACTGGAGACACCAGACGACAAAAAACCTCAGAGTGTGTGTGTGTGTGTATCTGTCTGTGTGTGCGCATGTGTGTGTGCATGTGTGCACGCGTGTGCGTGCATGTGTGCAGACCTGATGAAGGGTTTGACGACGGTGATCAGAGCTTTGATGTACCAGGCAGGATGGACGACCAGCAGCCCCTTCAGGTCCTTCTTCAGCCTGAACACAGACATGACAACAGTCGGATCACTTCTCATCAATGTTTTCTCTCTGGAGATGTTCACAGTTTATTCAGCCATCAGACAGGGTGACAGCTCCGCCCCACTGGACTGTCCTGATGAGTGAATTCATCGTACCTCCTGTCGATGGAGGTGTAGCACTGATGGAGCCACTTGATGGCCGGCAGCTTGTTTCTGGGAGCCATCGCGCACAGGTACACCAACAGGTAGTTCTCTGACACCATGAGGTCCAGCGTCCCCACAATGTACCTGTACACACACACACACACACACACACACACACACACCGTCAGAATAAGTTCTGATGAAACCCATCACTGAGCCTCGGCTCCTCTGTGGACCATCAGGCCTCCAGCGCCCCTCAACTTCTTTAATCTAATAATCTAGTTTTTTGTTCAGTAAACAATAACAGACTGACATAATGTTTATATTATTATTATATTTTGACATTTACTGAAATGTTACGAAAGACAGAACACGAGCTCACCTGAACAGATTGTCCATGACGTACTCGTAGTCCTCCACCGTGTTCTCTGGCAGGTAACAGGAGGTGAAGAGGATGATGGCGTTCATCTCGTCTCCATAGTAACCTGACAACCAATCAGACATGAGTCACTAGCCCCAATCACACTGCCCACAGTGTTCACACGCTCACACAGGTGCAGCTTCACGCCAGAGCTGCTCGGTTCTGTGTGAACAAACAACGGCGGGGAATTGTCAAACGTCCATGTGGAGACAAAGTGTCGTCTCTGTGTGAGATGTGTGACTGTTTCATTTGTGTTGTTTCAGATTTGAGCCTTCTTTGCTCCACTGAGCACATCATATCATTACATCATGTTGAGAAACAATCATACTGAACCATGACAGACTGAGCAGTGACCTCTGACCTCCGTGTGACAGGACCTGTAGGTACGGCTCCAGCACGCTCATGTTCACATTATATTCATGTCCGGAGATGCAGAACCTTCTCCAGCGCCGTCCCCTGCTGTCCACCTGGTCCAGGTCCATCAGACTATCTGACTGCTCCCTCGGGCTACTGGCCATGGCCCCGCCCCCAGCCCCGCCCCTCGCCATCCTGGGGAGATCATCTGTCCGAGAGAGGTCAGAGGTCAGCACAGATATTGTGATCTGTTTCCTGTGGCCCAGTGTTCATCCTGTTCTTTCTGCGTGCACAAGCTGCAGTTCAGATCTGTTACACCTGTGTGTCTGATGCTACACAGACGACTTACTGCTCTCCACCTGACCTTCACCTGAGCTCCACCTGAGCTCCACCTGACCTCCACCTGAGCTCCTCCTGAGCTCCACCTGAGTTCCTCCTGAGCTCCACCTGAGCTCCACCCGAGTTCCTCCTGAGCTCCACCCGAGTTCCTCCTGAGCTCCACCTGAGTTCCACCTGAGCTCCACCTGAGTTCCTCCTGAGCTCCACCTGAGTTCCTCCTGAGCTCCACCTGAATTCCACCCGAGCTCCACCTAACCTCCACCTGAGCTCCACCTGAGTTCCTCCTGAGCTCCACCTGAATTCCACCCGAGCTCCACCTAACCTCCACCTGAGCTCCACCTGAGTTCCTCCTGAGCTCCTCCTGAGCTCCACCTGAGTTCCACCTGAGCTCCACCTGAGCTCCTCCTGAGCTCCACCTGAGCTCCACCTGACCTCCACCTGAATTCCACCTGACCTCCACCTGAGCTCCTCCAGACCTCATTACGTTACGTTTCTTCAAACTTCAGTCCTGGCTGACTGGGAAACGGTGTGGTCACCATGGTGACAGCAGGCCTGTCTCACCCTCCCACTCCAGGTCGTGCAGGCTGTCTGGCAGAGTTCCTGTCTCGCTGTCTGACGGCGTCTCCAGAGCCTCCAGATTGATGTCGAGTGACAGCGCCTCGTCCGGCGTCGCTGACAGTGCGGCGGCGGTGAAGCCGTCGCTGCTCAGGTCGTGCGAGTCTCTCCCGCTGAGAGTGAGACTGAGAGATGGGGCAACCAGGCGCTTCTTAGCTCCACCCCCAACGGTTCCTGATAGGGCGAGACTGGTGGGTGGGGCTGAAGGGAGAGGAGGGTGGGGCCAGATAAGCAGAGGACAGAGGTCAAAGGTCTCTACTGCAGCTCCACCTGCTGACTGCTGCAGAGACTCACTTCCTGTAGTTACCACACCTGCACACACCTGACGTCACCTCACAGCACAGAAATCATTCACAATCATTCATTTTATACATTTCTTCATAGACAAACAAATCTGCAACACAGCAAACAATATTAAGTCAATTGTTTATGTTTTTAATTTTGTTCCTTGTTGTTTTCTCAGACTTTGTGTCCAACAAATACATTTACAGGAAATAAGAAAGTTCTCTGGGTCACCTGGACGCTGTTTGCCACCTGATGGGCTCTCTGCCTCCTCTGGACTCCCACAATCCTCTGGGAGAGGCCTGAACCCCCCCAACAACAACACAAGATAACAGAGTTAAATCAAATTAAATCAACTCAACTTTATTTATATAGCACCTTTCATACATATAAAAATGCAGCCCAAACTGCTTTACATTAAAAGAAAAGAAAATTAAACAAATGATGTCACACACACAAGCTGCTGCAGAGCTGAGCTGAGCTGAGCTGCTACATGCGTTGCACTGTGGAGAAATGTCGTCCCGGCAAAATTAAAAGTCTGGCTGCATTTCACAAAGAAGGACGACACCTCGGGATCGTCACCTGTAATACCTGTAAGAGGGATCTGTGCACCAAAGGCGGTAACACAACTAATATGTCCACACAACACGGCATCATACTCCAGCAAAGCCGTGTGTTTGATGCACTCAGCAGCACCAGTGCTAGCATTAGCACAGCTGGTAAAATTAAACAACTGGCCAACGTCACTTTAGTATTTACGTCAACGTCATTTGAGTATTTATTTGTTGAGGACTCATTTGAGTATTGTTTACTCTCAGCAGTGAATAATTAAGATTTATATTAATAAACCTGAAATTTTATTTCAAAAACCAGGTTGTATTGTTTTCTGCACTCATGTACTACTTGTTTTGTTATGTTACGATATGTTAATAACAATATTATGGAAAACTCACTGTTGTATGTCTCGAAAGAAACTAATGCATTTTGTGACATAGATTACCTAGATATTACATTTTTTTAAAAATGAGACTCTATAAATCGAGGGGACGGAGGGCCGACAAAACCTCTCAGCCCCGGGGCCTAACATGAGGTTAAGGCGGCCCTGGGCGAGGGCTGTAATGATACAATTAGGCTTCGCCAAAGGTTTTGGTTCTAACATTGGCAACAGATAAAAGACCAGTACCGGAGGACCTCAGGGTCCACGAGGGACAGTACAGTAAAAGCAGGCCAGACAGACAAGAAGACCTAAGGCCGTTAAGTAATCTAATCTACCCAGTTAGAGATAAAAGCATGCATTAGCACCTCTGTGCTGGCCAGAGAGCGAAACGGGCGAACTCTGGCTATGTTCTTAAGATGGTAAACAACAATCTTTGTAGTATTTGTGATGTGTGGAATAAAATCAAGCTCAAAGTCAAAAAGAACGCCCAGGTTTTTTTACGCACTGTGAATGTTTAAAAGCATTTAGTTTTGGTAAAAGTTTCTCTCTCTTGCCTTCAAGGCCAATAATTAAAACCTGTTTTGTCCTGGTTGAGCTGTAAGAAGTTTTCTGCCATCGTAACTTTATATCGCAAATACAGTTTAAAAGGGAATCAATAGGCCATGTGTCATCAGGAGACACGGCGATGTGAAGCTGTGTATCATCAGCGTAGCTGTGAAAATTCATGCTGTGCCTCCTGATGACGTCCCCAAGGGGAAGCATATATACATTTAAAAGTATTGGAACTAAAAATGACCCCTGGGGCACCCCATACTTAAGTTCATGCATTCCTGAGGAACATGTATCCATGCTTACAAGAAAGTGACGATCTGTGAGGTAGAAATAAAACCAGTTAAGAACAGTACCAGAGAGGCCCACCAGGAGTCTGAGTCTGCGTCTGAGGCAGCGCTTAGATCCAGAAGCACCAGGACTGACAGTTTCTGAGAGTCCATGTTACACCTGAGATCAGTAACAGTCTTCACGAGGGCTGTCTCGTTACTGTGGTTCCTCCTGAAACCAGACTGACACTGTTCTAAAATACTGTCACTGTTTAAAAAATCATTTTATTGCATATAAACCAGCTTTTCTAAAACTTTACTTAAAAAGACTAAGTTGGATACATGTTGGTAGTTGGTGAAAATATCAGGATCCAAATTGCGTTTCTTCAGAAGAGACACCCATCTGGAGAGAGCAATTCACAAGATTTAAAAGTTCAAACTCAAAGAACACATAAAATTGTTTTAGGAGTGATGTGGCCACTGGGTCTAAAAGGCAGGTTGTCGGGTTAACTCGGGAGAAAACTCTACCAAGTGTTTGTGCATCAACCAGGACAAAATGCTCCATTGTCTCCTCAGATAAAAATGATGGTTCAGGTCTGTTAAAGTAACACTGATTTGTCCTGAAAGAGTGGATCTAATGCCATGGATTCTACCTCTGAAGTGGTCTGCAAAGTCCTCACATAGATCGTTTGTTGGAACTATGGAGGACTTCTTAAAATCAGTATTAATTAAACGAGCGATTGTGGAGGGATTTATGGTTCTTTTTATCTGAGATGGGTTGTGAAAAATGGGAAGTTCTTGCCTGTTTTACTGCTTTATTGTAGGTTTTGAGTTTGTCTCGGAATATGTCATAATGAACTGTTAACTTTGTTTGCCTCCATTTTCTCTCTGCTTTCCTGCAATTTCTTTTCAGTTGTTTTATTTCAGTCTTTAAATGTTTAAAAGATTTTAAAATTCAGTCGTGGTGGGATCTGAATTATCATCTGTGTGTATGTTGAAATCACCAGTTATTAAAACCCTATTGTAAAAGTCCGATAAAAGTTTGGAAAACTCACTGATAAAACAGGGGTGGTGTTTCGGTGGTCTATAAATAGTCATACATAAAATCAGAGGACTGCTAAAAATAAAGGCATGGCGTTCAAATGATGCATAGTTATTTAAAAAAAAATGTCCTTTGTTATGCCCATTTCTCCTCACAGGAAATTTCACCGATGTGCACAAAACTTTGCACACAGCATCTGTGGACCCTCCTGACAAAAAGATATTAAAAGAATTTTGATATTCCAAACAATACTTAAGTTATTAAGTAATAACTTCCTGCAGATTTCGTTCCAAACAGGAAGTGTTGTATATCTCCACAGTGGTGTGTCCGAATGACATGAAACTCAGGTAACTACTTCCCCATGAGCCCCTGAGCCTCTGTGCAGAATTTGGGCAATGACCACTGGGTGGCACTCTTTAAATTGAAGTATTTTCTATCGCCACGTCAGTTAGTCAGATTAAGACGAAGCTTGGTACAATTATTACCAGTGCCCTCCTGAGGACAGCTTACAAAAGGCGTTACCAGGGGACTCTATAGCGCCACCTGGGATATTACAAATCCAAGCCCCGCCTCCTACATGCACATAGATGAATGACAGTCGGTTTGCATATGTATCATCACCAGACGCACAAAAAACATCCACCATACCAAACTGTCATGCCAACAGGAAGTCGGCCATTTTGATTTTCCTTGCCATTTTCACTCATTTCCATGCCTCGAACTTTAACAAACTCCTCCTACAGTTTTAACACCACAGTCTACACATTTGCTCAGTTTCATCCTCAGACCTTGAACATGTAAAGTTATCTTTTGCGTCCATCGAACCTGATGACCGTGGTGGTGTGGTCACTTTCAATGTTTCACCATAAGCATAAAGACCTTACAACATATAATTTCCCATCTACACCAAAATGCTCACATATGTAGAGGTTATCACCCTGAATGCATCTATGCATCAATACTGAGTCATATCCATAGTGCCACTCATTTCATACAGCAAGTCAGAAAAACATCATCTGATTTGACATTCACTGTCCTTTTTCTCCACATCATCCTCCACAACATCACATGCAGTAACAAGTGCAAAATCCAGCGGAGCTGCAGCCCGACGTGCGTGGACTGCGAGCGCCTGTTCATCTTCAGCTTTGACTGTTTCTATATCTGCCCTCATATTTTGATTGTATTGTACTGCATGTACCTGCTGCTGTGATGACCTAGTTTCTCTTTGGGGATTATAAAGCTAGCTATCTATCCATCCATGTTAGAACTTGTAAAATAACACAGAAACATATCAGACGTGTATGAGGTCAGAGGTCAGAGGTGACACCTGGGGAAGCCGTCATCCTGCCACTCCTCCCTCAGCTCCATGTCATGGATGTCGGGGGGGCCTGAGGCTGTTACAGGAGCCCTGCAGGGACAAACAGAAGAAGATCATCAGCAGCTGATCAACAGAGGCAGGCTGACAACAAGCTGACAGGACGACGAAGAGGACGAAGAGGACGACGAGGATGAAGAAGAAGACGAGGAGGACGAGGAAGAGGACTAAATAGTACTGAATGGGTTCTGTTTTAATCTTCAGCAGCCAGCTGGACAACATGAGTAGACACACACAGCTGCTGACTCAGCACACAGAGAGTACAACACCTGAGAGATTCACCTGAGTTTCGACATGTCTAACACACACGCACACACACATTATGACCACCTGTCTAATATTGTGTTGGTCCCTTTTGCTGCCAGTACAGCGCTACATCATGGGCACCCTGACTGGTCTGCGGCTTTGCACCCAACGAACTGCAATGCACTGTGTGTTCTGACACCTTTCTATCAGAACCAGCAATAACTTCTACAGCTATTTGAGCAACAGTAGCTCGTCTTTTGGATCGGACCACATGGGCCAGCGCTCACTCCTCTTGTGCTTCAGTGAGTCTTGGCCGCCCATGAAACTGTTACCGGTTCACCCTTGTTCCTTCCTTGGACCACTGATAGATAGATACTGACCACTGCAGACCTGGAACACCCCACAAGAACCGCAGTTCTGGAGATGTTCTGACTCAGTCATCTAGTATCTCAGTTTGTCAAAGCTCAAATCCTCACGCTCGCACATTTTTCCTGCTGCTAACACATCAACTTTGAGGACGACATGTTCACTTGCTGCCTGATAAATCCGACTAACAGGTGATGAAGAGACAATCAGTGTGATTCACTTCACCTGTCAGAGGTCATGAAGTGATGCCTGATCGGTGTAGACACACACACACACACACACACACACACACACACACACACACACACACACACACACTCTGAAGCCAGACTCCATTCATTTTTCTGTAATCTTAAGCTTCTTCCTGCTTTTCCTGTTAAACAAAGAGATGTGGTCATGTGACTCTCACCTGTCAGCAGGTAGCCGTTTCAGTTCAGCGTGCAGTCGATCCACCAGCAGCTCGTCGTTCTAATACAATCTGGATCTGATCAGAGTGAACGGACCTGCCTGACTGCTCTGATTCTGCGTGTTCACACGGACACACCTGAGAAGGTGAGGGGCGGGGCTCTATTGTTCCTCTGTTTGTTGTTACTGAAGCAGAATGTCGAGACGCTTTATCTGACGCACCCACCCGGTAACCACACCTGTGTACCTGTGTTTCTAGAGAGAAATGGTCTATTAGGGGTTCCAGGAGTGCTTAGGAGATCGAGAACGTGGTCAAGGAGGTTGGAGGTGTCAGGGTTCATCACATGGGATAACAGGGTACTTGAAGAGGTTCCAGGAGTGTTTGACCCAGTTCCAGGGTTTACCAGGCAGTTGGTTCTGGATCATTCCATCAACCATAGACAGGCAGCGTGAAAAATAAAATCCCACAGAGCCTGAACACACCACCTACTCTGGTTTGTATAGTTGTCACGGTAACGGACAGCAGCTTCCTGTCTGAGCAGCTGAACTGATGAAACACCTTCAGAGACGAAGAGATGGACGGGAAGTCAAGATCAAAAAGTTACTGAGGGGACACTGAGAGCCGAGCGTCTCTACACCTGGAGACAGACAGGAAGTCAGGTGACATCACTTCCTGCTGACCACAAACACTGAGACAACCCCTTCACTGACCATCTGGAAGAATGAACACCAAAAACCACAAACACCAACGATGTCAAGTCAACTTCCTCCTTCTGCTGGAACAGGAAACACTCACACACACACACACACACACACACACACACACACACACACACACACACACACACACACACACACACACAGGCTTCGCTGTTTGCATGTGTGTGTGTTTAAGTATTAAACATACCTGTCCTCATCTGTGTTCCTGGCAGGGGAGCTCATGATGTCACAGTGATGTCACAGCGTGTTCTGACCAGCATGTGTAAGCGTCTGGACGAGTGTGAGGACTGTCCTCTCTCTCTCTCTCTCTCTCTCTCTCTCTGAGGAAGTTCCTACTTTGACTCAATGTGACTCACCCTCTCTCTCTCTCTCTCTCCCCGACAGGTTTGGCTGCATTTCACTGCAGAGCGGCCGTCTGATTGGTTGATGCTCACCTCCTTTGTGCCAACAGGTGAGGCGGCAGGTCAGCATCCCTCTGACTTCATTGAAATGAACCAATCAGCTGCTGAGGCTGTTTGAGGCAGGAGGACGTCTCGGTGTCCTCAGGGTCCTGCTGCCCGCCAGGAGTTCATGTTGTTTTATTAACAAGTTCACAGATTAAATATAAACAAAGACAAAACAAACTTGTTTCATTCTCGAATGTACTTTGGATTAAACTTTTATTAAAGTTTTTATTCTGAGTTAAAAACTATCTCAGCACGTCACTTCCTTCTCAAGATTCTACAAAATAAAACATTTGCTTATTGACTCCAAATTGAAAATCAAAAGAATTTCACTTGATTTCCCTGAATTCTGCTCTGACCCTAACCCAAATCCCAAAACTGATCTTTTATGATCTCATAAAGTCTTTGAGTCAAACACTTCACGTCACTATCATCACTTTCTTAATTCAGACATAAACTTATTTAAATGTCTCAGGATTTTAAGTTGGACTTCAATTTTTGTTAAGTGTCACAAAAATTTGCTGTGATCAATCGCACTAAAGTGACGTGATGAACACAACAGAAATACTTTAACAACCGCTGAGAATCAACTTTCATCAGCGAACAAAGTTTGATCGTCTGTTTTAAAAAACACCTGAAGAGCTCAAAGAAAAACGTCTGTTCCTCTGGTGACTTCCTGTTGCTGCAAACACATCACTTCCTGTCTGTTTCACAATTAAATCCCTTCAGTTGGTTCAAAAACAAATAGGAAGTGTTGATGTTGATGACATGTCAGGTGACTCTCTCTCTCTCTGTCTCTCTCTCTGTCTCTCTCTCTGTCTCTCTCTCTCTCTGTCTCTCTGTCTCTGTCTCTCTCTCTCTCTCTCTGTCTCTGTCTCTCTCTCTCTCTCTCTGTCTCTCTCTGTCTCTCTCTCTGTCTCTCTCTCTCTGTCTCTCTCTGTCTCTCTCTCTCTCTCTCTCTCTCTGTCTCTCTCTGTCTCTCTCTCTCTCTGTGTCACCATCAGATGTTTCGACACGCTCACTGAGCGATGATGACATCACTGATAGACTTTTAACAATAAAAATAACTTAAATCAAATTCAAATTAATCTGTGAAGAACAAAACTGTTCTGACATCAACTTTATTTAATCAGTGATCACAGTTTTGATTGTCTAACTGAGGTGACGTCACTGACTGCTGTGATATCATCAAAGCAGTCTGTAGTGACATCACAGCAGCCTGTAGTGACATCACAGGTTTTGGTGTGTCAGAGAGGAAACAGTATTTTATTTTGGTGGGCTGGGCTGCAGCCAGTTGAAACAGTCCTGTCCGTATCTGTGGTACCTTCCTCGTCCTCACGCGACAGACAGAGGGACGGCGTCCTGATGACGGACAGCTCAGAGGTCAGAGGTCAGTCTCCTCCTCTGTCGGCCATCTTGTTGAACTTGTCCTCCAGGTCCTGAGCACTAATGTGCGGCAGGCCGCCGTCCAGAGGACAGCCGTCCACCAGACTGTTCATCGGGGTCGGAGGGACCCGAGACTCCTCCTCTTCCTCCTCAGCGTCTCCAAGGCGACCATCTCCCAGGCAACCGCCTGCATCGCGCTCCTTCAGGCAGTCCTTAATGATGGGGAGGAGCTTCTTACGGGACGCCAGAGAGTTTCCTGAGAGAGACGAAGGTGAAACGTTTCAGCTGATGACTCTGAAGCTTCATTACTTCAAAATAAAACTTTATTCCAACTCTGCTGCTGCACATCCTGTTTGTTTCTTTGTTTGTTTTTATCCATAAACAATCTCGCTGTGCTCCTATTGGTCAATGGCGCTGATGTCATAAACTCTGTTAACTCTTTTCATCTTCCTGTAAGGACGTCATCATGATCTCATTGTCTGACTGAAGTCTGATCTGTGATGTGTTCAATGACCCTGATGTTTACCTGATGTGATGATTTCTTGCAGGTTGTAAATTATATATTGTTTGTTGTGAATCATCGCTGTTCATGTGTGGTGAAGAGTGAGGAGGGCCCAGGTGACGCGAGCCAGGAGACAGGTGCTGCTGCTGACGTTAACGCAGCACCCGCTCACACTGCAAAGTGCTTCGACCAGTGGAAAAATACATTCGGAGAGACAGAAACAGACGAGGATGAGGTGGACAGCTATATCCGTCAAAGGCCAACAATGACTGACGACCAGGATCTGCTGGGCTGGTGGGAAACCAACAGCAGTGTGTAAACTGGCTCGGTTGGCCCGGCAGGTGCTGTGTGTGCCAGCAGCAGCAGCAGCAGCAGCAGCAGCAGCAGCGAGAGGCTGATCAGTGTGGCTGCCGTACCATCGACGAGGAGGACACGTCTCAGTTCATCCACTGTGGAAGCACTACTGTCCCTCCACGATGCCTTATAAACCTCCACTTATGTTTGTAAGATATATGCCTATTGTGTGTCCATGTTAGTGTTTTAGATACAATGTGTGGTGTGAAATAGTAGCCGGACTGATAAGAGTTTGAGTTCTTTTTATTTTGTATTGTTTGAAGATTTAATTTAATATTTATTTACAGCATATTTATTCATATAGGCTATTTAAAGTTAAAGTGTTTTGGTTGTTTGTGTTAAATCTTTTAATTTAGAATAAAGTTTGATTTGAATTTCTGTCTGCTGTCTGTCTGATCATGATAACAGGAAAACAGGAAAACAATGCAGGTGCGCGGGGGGTCGGGTCCGGGTCCGGGTCGGGTCTGGGTCGGGTTGTAATTTTCAGGCCTGTTGAGAACTCTAACTTGATGATTCCTACGATTTCATCACAAAGGTCAGAATCACTTGGTGAGCTTCAAAGGAGGCGGAGCTTACCTTGCTGATAGGCACTGATGTGGGGATGGGGGTTGCTGATTGGACAGAGGTTGAGGGCGGGGTTATGTGCCTGTTCCAGGTAGAGGCTCACCTGAGAAGGGAGGACACCTGAGTTGTCATGACAACTAAAACTGTGACAAATAACCAGAACATGTAGTAGTACACAGAGTGCTCGCAGTACTTGGTTTGTGTGTATCTGCAGTGTGTACCTCCTCCCTGCAGGTGGTGCTGTGGCTGAACACAGCGAGCTCTCTGATTGGCTCTTTGCTCTCAGTGAAGGAGATGGTCATCAGCAGCAGCAGGTCGAATCCAAACTTCAGACAGAAGGCTGAGAGCTCCGCTTCCAAGTCCGCCCTCTGCAGGAAGTCCTGACACACACACACACACACACACACACACACACACACACACACACATACACACACACAGTTAGTACAGTTGTACCTGTCAGTCAGAGTTCTGGGCAGCTCTCTGGCTACACCTGCTGTCAGACTGATGCCCCTGCAGCTGATTGGTAAACAGCCTCCAACAGCTCAGAGCAGGTAACTTTACTGTCACTGTAGCACTGAGTGTAGTACTGTGTGTACTGAGTGCAGTACTGTGTGTACTGAGTGTAGTACTGTGTGTACTGAGTGTAGTACTGACCTGTAGCTGGATGTAGAGGACGGAGACAGCGATGTTGAGACTTCCTGAAAGAGACTTCATGTCCTTCAACAACATCTGTTCAGTGTTCAGACCTGAGGAGAAAAAACAGTCAGAATGCTGGAAGAAGCAGAGATGACCCGTGTTGACAGAGACTCTGGACCACACAGTGCAGTACCACTACTGTGGAAAAACAGTTCTGTGTGACTGACCTGAGACGTCAAACTTGGCATGGTTCAGGTTCTGGAACAGAGCGCCTCTCGGTGGCAGAGAAGGGAAACGACTCTCCAACGCTGCCACAAACTCAGCGTCTTTAGGAGTCACTTTGCCTGCTGAGGGCGCCATGTTGACACAGTCCAGCACCACGGCCGCTACGCAAGGTACACAAGGTACACAAGGTACACAAGTTACACAAGGGTACACAAGGGTACACAGTAAGTGTAAACACAAGAAACAGGTGATAAAACAAACAAACAAAAATCTAATAAATCCTCTGTGAAGATGAGTTCAGATGAGTTCAGGTGAGTTCAGGTGTGTTCAGGTGTTTACCGTAGAGCAGCTGGGCGACATCCTGGTTCAGGATTTCTGGGGCTTTCTGGATGATGCGTTCTGTTACCAGTGTAGCGCAGGATCCCACCATCTCCACGGTAACAGGACAGGAATGGGAGGACTCTCTCTCCTGCAGGTGATGGTCGATCACCTCCACCACCGCCCCCTCCAGGTTACGGTCTGAACTGCAGGACAGGTACAGGCGGTAACACACGGTGCGTTTACATGACACTCGAGAAAACCAAATTACTGGGTTAGTCCGACTATGATCGGATCTTTAAGATGCATGTATACACATTAGTCTGACTAAAATCGGACCGGATCTGATTTCTCATAGTCGGATTAAAACATCCAGATTATTCGATTGATAGTCACATTACTCCTGCATGTTTACGTTCCAGCGGATCGGATCGGGTTTAGCGTTCTGCACAGACACAAGATTTTTTTCCTGGGGCCGTGAGCCAGAAGTAGAAGGACGGCGGCGTCTTTCCTCTGAAATAACCACAAGCAAGAGCACCATTGTGCATCTAGTTTGTGTAATTATCATGTACACCATATACAAAGTGTACAAAGATGCAGCTTCGTCTCGCTCTTCGTACGCCATCTTTCCCGAATGCCGAGGCAGCTGGTGACGTAAAGAAGCCAGCCGGAGGTGGCTCTCCATTTCCGCTAGTTGAAATGGGTACAGTGCCACCTATCATACCGGGGTATGACACGCTCCAGCCAATAATTCAATTTCGGCATGTATACTCGGATAATTGCAGTTGTCTGACTGAACAGCAGAGTCAACTATGGCTGTAATCTGACTAAGATGTGCATGTAAACAGACTGACAGGTTTGAGAGCTAATCTGATGAGAAAGGTGTTTCTGGAGCCCTTCTTTTTTTGGTCACTAGAGGTAAATACATGGGACACCTGTCAGGTGTTTGTTCCTACCTGGGCAGGACATTATGGTCAACAAGCGTCAGCCGCAGGCGTCCGGCCCGCTGCAGCGCTCGCAAGTCGAGCTGGTCTCTGAACAGCAGCAGGTCTGGAGACAAACCGATCTGTCGCAGCAGGAAGACGTTGTCTGAGCGCAGCACCAGGTCAGACTGACGAATGTTGAGCAGAGGGACGGCGAGCATCTCACTCTGTACAGTCTGACAGAGAGACAGCCAATCAGAAGCCAGCGCCGTAGACACACACCAGCACTGACTGGTCAGAGTCTCACCTTGGACAGGAAGTAGGCGTAGGTCAGAGCACAGACCATCGAGTCCACATCACAGGCTTCATTCCCCAGAACAACGTGGAACCCTGAACCAGCCTCACCTGAGTTGGCCTGGAGGACAGGTGTTCTTTTAGAACATCACATGATAAAATATCACAGAAGAAAATATGACAACTGCCACCAAAGACATCATCTTCATCTGAGCTAAAAGAAGGAAAAAGACTTTAGTCCAAAGACAATAAAACATGTGAGTTCATTGTAAAAAAAAAGTCACGATTATTCTGTTCAATACGAAACATTTACCTGAGAAGCTCAGGACGACAACACGTCACCTGAACCTCCAGTTCTTCACTTGACGTAATAATCAAACATCACAACTCAGCAAATCTACAATCGTTTCACTCTGATCCAGTTCAAACTGTTTGTCCAACAACCGTCATCATACATCATCGCCACCAAACTAAAAACTACAGATACTAAAAACTGAAGCCACGACGACAAACATCCGATTCTCCTGTGTCATCCTGAACACAGACTCACTGCGTCCCTTTGCATCACACTTCATATCATAATACTGATATCATAATGTAATCTGAACTCTGAAACTGATGTTCTATAAATTTGCTGTGTCATCAGAAATATGAATGAAGTATTTAATAAACATGTTTTGTACATGTAAGTTAAATTAAATTGTATATCAAATATAAGGGCAGACATAGAAACAGTAAAGTACTTTATACAATAAAATACTT
The DNA here is from genome assembly GCA_030272975.1 of Sparidentex hasta. Taxonomy (NCBI): domain Eukaryota; kingdom Metazoa; phylum Chordata; class Actinopteri; order Spariformes; family Sparidae; genus Sparidentex; species Sparidentex hasta. The sequence goes on along the minus strand of JARJLU010019615.1, from coordinate 27,024 downwards.
AAGTGGCTATAAAATAAAATATTGACGTAAATGAAATAAAATAATGAAGTCGAAGAGAAAAGCTAGGTGAACATATGGTGCAGTGTTTACAGTGATGATGACATGAAGCTGGTGATGTGATGTGATGTGAGGTGATGTTGTGAAGTCTGAAGCAGCAGCTGCTCGTTAACTCGTCCAGTTTGTGGAGGCTGAGAGTCTTTGTTACCAGCATCCTGTCCTCCACCACCTCCACCCGTGTGACAAGCTCAGAGAATAATATACTATACAAACTGTACGATATATTAATATAAGACAGTTATTTACAGCAACTCTCTCTGTAGAAACTGAAACGATAACATATTGAACAAATGTATGTGGAGCCCTGGAGGTGACATGGATGGGTTAGAGTCCATGTCAGCAGTGTTGAGGAAGCTACTTTGCAAGTGTAGCTCATAAAATTACATGTAGTTCAGCCTAAAAAAAAATTAGCTTTAGCCACTACTTATACTCATTATACTCATTTAACTCAGCGTTAATTAAATCAACATATAGTGTATATGAAACTAAATATAATAATCTACAAAAAATTCACATGCCAGCAGAAATATGCCTCTCAACTCAAGTTCTATTTTTAAAGAACAAAAGCTGATATTTTTGGTCAACAGCACAGGAACTTCAGAGGCACCGACACTGAGGCGCTAGAACTAGATGCCGGGGCAGAATCGCTTGTTGACACAACACATGAGCAGTCTCTCAAAGTTCTTATCCGAGAGCCGGTTCTGTTTGGCACTTAACAAAATCTATGCAACACTAAAAAGCTGCTCACATGCTGCACTGGCTGGGACACCAGTGTCAAACTTCAAAAACACTTTTTTGGTAGAGATTTGAAAGCATTTTGTGGGGACTCATCAGGTGACTTCACAAAGGTTTCCACCTCATCCACTTTGTCATTCAATAAAAATAAAATGTATACATTTAATTTTTTTTAAATAAAAAATGTGTTAGTAGCCAGAATTGTAGTTTGTAAATTAAGTAGTTATACTTCAAAAAATGACCCAAAAAGTAGTTGAAATACTTGACGCAGCACAAAATATGATTGTAGTTTAACTACCAGCAAATTGTAGTTAAACTATGTAGTTCAACTACATGTAGTTTCAGTCTCCCCAACACTGCATGTCACCTCCAGGGCTCCGTAAATGTAGAACTTAAGTGTAGACAATATTCAGAAACATTAAAATATAAGTGACAATATTGTTACTTGTTCTGTTGACCGGAAGTTTACTTTGAAAGTTGTGACGGACCGGAAGTCATACAGTTAACTTCACATCGTCCATCTGCTAGCAATAACTGAAATAACTGTCTGAGCTAACAAGCTAACCGGCTAACATCTGGAGCGTACACACACATCCAGCTGTGTGTGTGTGTGTGTGTGTGTGTGTGTGTGTGTGTGTGTGTGTGTGTTACCTGCACGGCTCGGTGGCAGCTCGACAGAAACTCCTCCATCGTAAGTTAGCCGTTAGCCGTTAGCCGCTAACTCCTCCACTCTGACCTCTAGCTAACCCGCTAACTGCTCCTCAGACCCGTTAACGTCTCCGGTAACCGGGCAGTTCACCGAGCAGCGGGCTGTCAGTCAGTCAGTCACCACACACACACACTCACTCACTCACACACACACCGGCAACAACCGCATGACTGTGTGTCGGTAATGTGCTGGGTGAAAGGTCAAGACGCATTCATGGTGCACGAAAAAGCTCGTAAATAAGCGATTTCACTGCTCGTGACTTCAGTCTGAACCACAGAGATTGAAACAGGTCAGCGACAGAAATAAACATATTCCTTGAATAAAAAGCAAAACAAAACAGCGTGCAGGATAGAGAAAGGCTGATATTAGGTAACATTTGATGATCAATTAGCTGTAAAAGTTGTAACATTCACTATAACAGAGTCATACAGTCCTTTGGGAGTTCTGCACTGATTATTGAATTATATTGGCCAGTCTGCCGGCTTCAATGTCAACCCGTCAGCTGTGTTTCCTTCACAGGAAGCTGAGCAGTAAACTCCAGACCCTGGGCTGTGTTCATGGGTCATGGACTCTCTCAAATTGACCACAGCTCCTCCTCCAGCCTCCTCCTGAACACAGGCACCCCACCAGGCTGTGTGCAGTCCAGAGCCTCCACACATGACTGCACCCATTTACACCGCCAACTCCATCCAAACATTTGCTGATGACAACTGTGGTGGGCCTGACTGCAGACGCTGAGGACACAGCATACAGGCTTGAGGTGAACCATCTTGCGAGTTGGTTTGTAACCCTAACCCAACACTTCCAGGACAAAGGAGCTGATCATTGACTTCAGGTGAACTTAAGACCACTTCTCCCTCCACATACATGATAATGTGTATGTGTATGTGTCGACGACCTCAAGTTCCTTGGAGTCAGCGTGTGGCGGCAGCTGCCATGGAGCTCTGACACTTCTCAGCTTGTCGAAAAGGCCTAACAGAGACTGTTTTTCCTCAGGAAGCTGAAACAGGCCCGGCTCCCTCAGAACCGGCTGGTCAACCTTTACAGGAGAACCATGGAGAGCATCCTGACCAGCTGAGCAGCGGTGTGGTTGCACAGCTGCCAAACGTAACGACCTGCACCGCGTGGTTAAAGCAGCCTGGCGCATCATGGGGGAGGAGCTTCCAGCACTGGACACTGTTTATGTTGCCAGGCAGCAGAAAACCAACAGCAGCGTCTGTAAGGACTGAACACAGCCAAACTTATGACATGAAAGTAAGTTCAATAACATAACTTAGATTACACATTTTTCAGTTTTACTCAAATAAGGGCGATGCAAAAATGAGTACACCCCACAACAAAAACCACTAAATCTAATACTTTGTATGGCCTCCATGATTTTTAATGACAGCACCAAGTCTTCTAGGCATGGAATGAACAAGTTGGAAACATTTTGCTCCCTCAATCTTTTTCCATTCTTTAAGAATGATCTCTTTTAGAGACTGGATGCTGGATGGAGAGTGATGCTCAACTTGTCTCTTCAGAAATCCCCATAGGTGTTCAGTTGGGTTCAGATCAGGAGACATACTCGCCCACTGAGTCACTTTCACCTTGTTCTTCTTCAGAGATCCAACAGTGGCCTTAGATGTGTGTTTAGGATCAGTGTCATGTTGGAAAAGTGCACGACGACCAAGGGCACAGTGATGGTGGCATCTTTTCTTTCAGTATAGAGCAATACATCTGTGGATTCATGATGCCATCAATGACGCGCAGCTCTCTGCATTTTTCTTTATATTCCTCACTGTTGTGATGCCATACAGTTTTGAAGCCATCAGTTCCAAAAACATTTATCTTGGTCTCATCACTCCAAAGTATAGAGTCCCAGTAGTCTTCATCTTTGTTAGCATGGGCCCTGGCAAACTCTAGGCGGGCTTTTTTTGTGCCTGGGCTTTAGGAGAGGCTTCTGTCAGGGACGGCACCCATGCATGCCATTCCTCTGCAGTGTACGCCATGTCACGGGAAACAGTCACCCCAGTTTGGATTTCTACTTCCTTATATAACTGCAGTGAACCTGCATGCTGATTTCCTTCGACCCTTCTGATCAGAAGACGCTCCTGTCGAGGTGTTAACTTCCGTGGCCGACCTGGACGTCTCTGTGAGATGGTTACAGTTCCATCTTTTTTTAAGTTTTTGTACCACCTTTGCTTCAGTATTCTGACCGATAAGTAAAGCTTTGCTGATCTTCTTGAAGCCTTCACCTTTGCGGTGTAAAGAAATTATTTTCTTTCTCAGGTCTTGAGACATTTCTCTTCCATGTGGTGCCATTGCTCACAACATGAAGGGGTTTCTACACCCTTTTATTGTCGACTGACTGCTGGACACCTGTGTAATAAATAATTAGACTCACCTGTGGTTGATTATTGTTAAATTATACATTTGTAGTCTAAAATTTAGCCTTGCTCCAGAGACTTTCAGTGGGGTGTACTCATTTTTGCATCACCCTAATTTGAGTATAACTGAAAATTTTGTTCTCTAAGTTACATTATTAACCTTACTTTCATGTTATAAGTTAACAGTTTCTGTGTGCATTGAGATATTGTTTAAAATATTACTTTTCAAAGGGGGTGTACTCATTTACGCTGAGCACTGTACATGTGTATAATTCTTACTATAGATTGAACTATAGATTTGGTATATTTTCCCTTTCTTACTTTGCACTATTTGTTTCGACTCAGCTGAGAAGAAAGCTGTTCACAGTGTCATTGTGTACAGTGACAGTAAAATAATATATGATATTCTGCTGCTCATTGGATCACACACTGCATTAAAAATACCACAGCATCTGAAGGCAGCATGGCCCTCTAGGGGAATGGAACTCTGGGTAATGTAGTTGCCTATCATCTGTGCCATGCCTCCATTTTCAGATCACATTCAGTTTGTTTCTTTCATTGCAGGTTCAGACAGGGATGTAGTGTAACTAAGTACATTTACTCAGGTACTGTATGTAAGTATGTTTGAGGTACTTGTACTTTACTTGAGTATTTCTGAAGTTTCTTAATACTCCATCTCTACAGGCAAATGTTGTACGTTTTACTCCTCGACATTTATTTGATTACTTTGGTTACAAGTTACATTACAGATTACATGCTGCATCGAGCCTAAGTCGCACATAACATTTTCTGAATTCATTTATTTTATCTGATAAAAACTGATTGTGATCATCAATCGACTCACAGTTAATACAGGCATGTCAGTATATGGATCAGATACTTTACTGCGTCAGAGACTGGGCCACGAAGTGATGATTATCTTCAATATATCAGATTATATTTTGGGTGATGAATTTTTTGGTTCATTAAATGTCCAGAAATAATGAAAAATCCTTTAACATCTTGTTTTGTCATTTCTGTCTGAACAATGATGTAATGATCACTTGTTTCATCGTCAGTAATTTGTGGCTGATGAACTTGTTGCTCAGACGTGTTCGTTCACAAGCAACTTCAAAACCCAAACAGACGTTCAACACACAAACCGTCTGATGTGAGCGAGTGTGAGATCATCTGTTCTCAAAGAATACAGAACATGATTCCACTGTTTAACTGTTTAATCACAAAGAAAGTTCATTTTATGTTTCTATTTAATTTTTATTCTTTCAATCAGAGAGCTAAAATCTGGAGTGACGTTCAGTCACATTTTACATGTTGAGAAGATAAAAAGATTTTACTTTATATTTTAAAGTTCCAGTGACGAAGAGAAGAGTCATGTTTGTTCTGTCACCTGTAGGGGGCGCTGGCATGACATCACAATGGTAACACTGATGTCAAACTGCTTTCAGCCCTTCAGAGATGATCAGAGTGAAGTCACATGGGGTCATTGACTGTAAACAGTGTTAGGATGACGTCAGCAGGTTGGAGCTCCTCACCTTGACCTCTGACCTCTGTCATCACTCTGACTTAAACACGGGATGTTTATGGTGCAAATCAGCTTCCTGTTTCCTGTCAGCTGATGTGCTCCATGGCCTCTGACCCAGCTGCAGCAGCCCGTCGGTGACCTCTGGGGTCAAGAGGTCTAGATCTTCTCAACGTAGTTTCCGGGGAACATCCCCTCTCTGCCCCGCAGCCGACCGAACCACCAACCAGACGGATCTGAAACACAGAGACGCAACAGTCAGTAAATGATTTATTACAGAACTCATTAGCAGTAGTATTAACAGTTGTACTAGAACTAGCAGTACCTTCAGTGAGTATCTCGATGACATCATCAGCGTTGAAGCTGAGCTCATCTGTGTCCTGGGCGTCGTAGGCGTACAGCGCTCTGCACTGTGGAGACCGGGGCTTCGGTCTGGGGGCTGGTTTTGGACGACCCGCTCCAGGAACCGGTTTCACCTCCTTTGATCGCCGCCGCTGCAGCCTGCAGGCAACACACAGGAATACAGAACCCTTTAGTGAACCAGAGATCAATGTAGAGAACCAGGACCAGAACCAGACCCAGGCAGCCGTGACCCAGGAGATGGATTACAGCTTAAAAGGGCAATGGCGTCCCCTATCTGAATGCCTGCTGGTCATGCGATTGCGGTTACTGGTATTCTGGTTTGATATACTGGGTTGTTGGTAGTCTCACCCTGCGGCGCCCTGCTCCGGGACATCCATGAAGCCCATGTCGTAGTGCTCGTGGGCCCGGTTGTCATGGCGATGCTGGCTCTGGAGGCGGGGCAGACTGGGCTGCTCCATGCTGGACTGCTGCCTCAGCAGAGAGCCTCTGGAGGAGGGGCCTTTTCTGGGAGCTCCGCCCCCTCTGGAGCGAGGAGCTGGAGATAAAAGACAGATGAAAAACCAGCAGTCTCTGACGTTAACACTGTCACACCAAGAAGTCTATTTGGTTCTGGTACCTGAATTATACTGGCTGGTGGGCGGAGCCTGGTTGCTCATATAACGACTCTTGCGGTTGTCCCTCCTCGTCGGCCCTACAGATCACACACACAGGAAGTGACGGGGAGTTCACATGAAGCGAGGAGAGTTCATCTGTATTGTGTCCATTCAGAACTTACTTGAGTTCTTGGGTAGACCCGGTCCGATTGAGACCTGCAGGACCTTCCCGCTGGGCTTCAGGATGGCCTCGTCTCCCTGACCCCCTTGAAACTGGATCTGTCTGGACCCTGAGGAGCTGAACGGACCCCAGCCGCCCTTCTTCACCTTAAACTCCAGACTGGGGGACAGAGAGAGACACCACTGATGTACATGAACTTTGACTGACTTCATCTACAACAGTTAAATTAATATACAAACACAGCGCCGTAGCTCCGCACACGCACATTACGCACAGCGCGTAGGGCACCAAGTGCCTGGGGGGGCACCAAAAAGTCAGGCTTGTGAAAAATCACCATGATTGTCTAGGTACTAGTAACTATAAATAAATATTAAA
>JARJLU010019615.1:0-20103 GCA_030272975.1 Sparidentex hasta | reverse complement strand
AGAGCCTCTGGAGGAGGGGCCTTTTCTGGGAGCTCCGCCCCCTCTGGAGCGAGGAGCTGGAGATAAAAGACAGATGAAAAACCAGCAGTCTCTGACGTTAACACTGTCACACCAAGAAGTCTATTTGGTTCTGGTACCTGAATTATACTGGCTGGTGGGCGGAGCCTGGTTGCTCATATAACGACTCTTGCGGTTGTCCCTCCTCGTCGGCCCTACAGATCACACACACAGGAAGTGACGGGGAGTTCACATGAAGCGAGGAGAGTTCATCTGTATTGTGTCCATTCAGAACTTACTTGAGTTCTTGGGTAGACCCGGTCCGATTGAGACCTGCAGGACCTTCCCGCTGGGCTTCAGGATGGCCTCGTCTCCCTGACCCCCTTGAAACTGGATCTGTCTGGACCCTGAGGAGCTGAACGGACCCCAGCCGCCCTTCTTCACCTTAAACTCCAGACTGGGGGACAGAGAGAGACACCACTGATGTACATGAACTTTGACTGACTTCATCTACAACAGTTAAATTAATATACAAACATCAGTGGAAACGATGACCTGGATGCATGTTTTATATTTGACTAAAGCATATAGACAGATTACTGACAGGTTGTTGAATTTGAGCGGCAGCTTCTTCTGAGTTTTCTCCTGATAGCGTTTAACCAGCAGACTGAGGAACTCGGTTTTAAAGATGCTCTGAAGAACGCTGTCGTACTCTTCCTCATGAATGATGAAGATATCATCCTGCAGAGTGCTGACAGAGAGACAGACAGACAGGAAGTCAGACTGGTCCTGGTGCTAAATCAAAATCTAATTCTGTTTCTGTTGTTGCTCTGGATCTTGTGTTTGATGCACCTCAGGGAAACAGACTGGATCTTGTAGAGTTCAATCTTCCTCTTGAGAACCTCCTGGATCTGGCCTTTATCAGGACCCTGTTTCACCTTCTCTCGACCAATCAGGTACAGGAACTTTGAGGTCAGGATGAGGTCACGCTTCACGGTCTGTGGGACAACAGAAACAACTCAGACAGGAAGTGACATATCAAGAAATCATCAGTCTTCCTCCTAAACCCTTCCCCTCAGTATGTGTTCAGAAGCAGTCCTCCAGCCAGAGAGCTCTGTGGTACTGTGATGATGGGAAACTGACAGCAGAACAGAGACCACAGTGCCTTGCTCATGGTGTTGAGGTGGCTCAGACGCAGGAGCACAATCTGAATCTTTGACCTGATTGCCTGGATTCATCCTGCTAGATGTAAAACCATGAAATCCTCCACTGTCCCACACAGCCTACAAACCATTCTGGTGGTTGAAGCCTCATCGAAGCTTCCCCACGTTGCCTCCTGATTTGTCCCTGCCGAAATGGGTAACAATTCCTTCCAAGGGAGCCCAGTTCCGCCTCTAGCTGGCTTATCCTGAAATTCTTTCCTGACCTGAACAATCATCGCTTATCATGCCTAACTCTAACCAACCTGATCAACAAAGGAAATGAGGACCCACCAGTGAGAGGCAGGAGGCCAGAGAAGACTTGTGATTCAGCTCCCAGGAAGTTGTCTTACTGAGCAGTGGTAAAACTGCTGAATGCTACCTGACTGTTTACTACCATCCGATCAGAGCCCATTGTCTAAACCAAGACTTGTTGGACTATAGACAATTCTTTTGAGTTGTTGTAACCCAGATTCTGCATGAAATCTTCATGGAGATACTCTCTGGAGACACCATAGGGGGAAGCATTATGCTCCTAAACTACTAAAGCTTCAAAGGAGACCAAGGCACCAGAGTTGGCATGTCCCGATTTTACTCTCAATCAATGCAGCAGTTGTCTTTGGTGTCACAAGAACCAGAAGAGGCCATGTTGATACATCTGGTGTTTAAATTTGCCCGACTTGCTCCAAACTGACGGGCTGTGGTACTGTTTTTAGTTTTTACCTTGAATCTTCGGTCAAATTTCACCACGACATCGGCAAAGTCGATCCTCTCTCTGCGTCCGACAAACTGTCTAATCTCTGGGTGGTTGTCCGTCCCGATGTAATCACCTACGAAGTTCCGGTTGATGCTGTTTCTGCGGCGCTCCTTCTTGTTCAGCAGGACGTCCGAGGCTGCAAACAGAAAATCACTCAAATCAAGAAGATAAACTCAAGCTGAACGTGATGCTTCATTAACCCACTTACTGATGATCTTACCTTCCTCCCTCATCTTGACGTACTTGCGGACAGCGATGTGTTTACGCCATGCCTTCTGGATGACCCGAGCATAACCATTATACTTCCTCTCCCTCATCTCCTCCAACAGGAAGAGCTGCAGAGAGGGACAAACAAACAAAAGACTGTCACTGTGACAGAAACACAACTTTGAATGAATTCCTCTCTAGATTTTGGATCAGTTTAGTACTTGTGGTCTAAATAATGTAGGTGAAATCACAGCTCTAGAACCAGTTGTTTCCAGGCCCATGGGTACTGTAGAATTTAGATTCATTCCACCAAACCTGAGAGATAAAGCCTGGACCAGATCTACCTGAGGACTAGAATAGAACCCTACAGTCATGTCACATGATCCAGCGGTTCTCCTGAGGAACCTCAGTAACTGAAAACAGTTACTGTCAACAGGGAATTTTAATTTGAGAGTTTACAGATAAACCACTTCCTGAGCAGTCCTTCTTGTGTGTGAGGGTCCTGTACCGACTCTGGAGCTTTGATGAAGATTTTGGTCTTGCCAAGCTGGAACTGGTCCTGGTCCATGTGGACGGAGTTGAGGAGGTGTAGGACTCCCTGGCGCTCCTCGCCCCTCCATCGAGGCCAGGTTTCTTTCGTCAGGATGGCGTACCTGCAGGAAACAATTCTCTGTCAGCACGTTTGAAGCAGCAACACAGATAACATAATGTTGCTGTGTTTGACCCCTGACCTCTGCAGGAACTTGTTGAAGACCCGTCTGAAGGCGTATCCAGCCCGGCGGACTCTAATGTTCTCTCGGAGACCCAAGTACTCCACCTGGTGTCTGACCCGGTTGTCCTCCCAGTCCCGGGGCCGCTTGGTCTCGTTGGGTTTGATGCAGCGGATGTAGTGGGGGGTGCACTTCATAAGAGTCTGGACGAGGCTGTTGGCTTGTTTCTGAAGGGACGGAGGGAGCAGTGTCACCTGGTGTTACCTGTTAAACTGGACCACCGTGTTTGGGCTGAGAACTCTATAAATCATTACAATTATTTTATTTGTTGAGGCTGAAATAAAGACTGTTTATACCAAAACACAGTCAGAGATCAGATGTGTTAACTGGTCTCAGGTTCTGAATGTTGTGGCATTGATCATGAACAGGTGGTGCTGGTGATGTAGCTGAGAGACTGTTTGTCGACTGTTTAGTAAGCTAACTGCTAACATGCTATCTAGCTGGAAACACTGCTAGCATTAGCCAGCAAAAGTAGCTCACTCTGCTAGCTTTCTTGCTACTGTATAGTTTAGGGAGGAGAGGAGAAGGGCAGGAAAGATGATGTGGTCGGTCTCCACCTGTCTTTCTCACCTTGATCTTACTGCTGGCGGTGCTCGGACGCCCTCTCTTCTCAGCCTCAAGGTTCTCAGGGAACAGTGCTCTGATGAACGGACTGACCACAAACACACCACAAACAAAGGTCACTGTGAAGTCATCACACACCCATGCACGCACGCACACACACACACACACACACACACAGTTCTTACAACTCGCTGCTCTGCATCAGCTCGATGATGTCATTAAACAACACGTCCCTGTTCCTCTCACAGAACCCGCTGACATCATATGATACCTGGACACACAGACGGACAGGTGGTCAGGTGTCAGCTGGAATTCACAGGTGTGAACAGGTGTGAACAGATGTGTACCTTCCCAGCATAGTGGTGGATGATGAATCCTTTGTTCCAGCTGCTGAAGTGTTCGTGTGATCCGATCTGTCCCTGAAGCTTTTGCAGCAGCGTCTGATCGGCTCCTTCACCTTTAGCGTGCATCGTTGCGCACACGTCGTCCAGGATGCTCATGAGCCCTGGAGGATTCTGGGAAAGGACCACAGGATAGGACAGACAGGATGTTAACAGACACACAGCTGTATTTCTGTTTGTTTTGTTGTTGTTGCTGTTCTTGATGACTTGAAGTGCATGTGACGTTTCTTTGGGGTCAGAAACCAGTAAAAACAACCGGATCACCGCCTGCAGCTTCTGATTCACATGTTAGTTCGGTCTCGTTCAAAATTAACAGATTTAGTTTGTTCCGTTACGATATGATCACATGTTGTTTGTTTATTTATGTGGGAGAGTTCTTATGATACAGATTTTAGTTCCATCGATCTACGACTTTACTGTCTGTCTTTTTTCACAGATTGGCTGACTCACCAGTTTGGACTCGATGAGGTCACAGACCACCTTGTTGTTGAAGTACTCGATGGGCGTCCAGTGGATCCCCTCCAGAACATATTCGTCCTGCAGAGAACGACAACAAGTTCCGCTTCATGAGCAATCAGAACAGAATCAGACAGGAAGTGGAAACAATCCTACAGTTTACTAAATTAATACATCAATAGCCAGAGACAACTCGTAACTCTGACACTGTCATGGTGATGTAACGATGATGTCATGATGATGTCGTGATGTGTCACCTGTTCTGCCTTCAGTGTGAGCTCAATGAAAATCTGCTGCAGCTTCTCGTTGACAAAGTTGATGCAGAACTGCTCAAAACCGTTTCTCTGGAAATGAGACCAAAATTGATGTAGTCAATCAATCAATCAATCAATCAATCAATCAATCAATCATTCAATCAATACATACATTATTAAAACTGATAAAATATTGTATAGCTCAAATTACTTTGAATGAGATAAAATTACCTGGAAGATCTCGAAGCCGTAGATGTCGAGGACACCAATGTTGAGTTCCTCCTGGTCCTTCTGCATGGCTTTATTAATACACTGTCACGCACACACACACACACACACACACACACACACACACACACACACACACACAGTTAGAGAGTGTGTGTGTGTGTGTGTGTGTGTGTGTGTGTGTGTGTGTGTGTGTGTGTGTGTGTGTGTGTGTGTGTGTGTACTGACATCGACGAGGAAGTCGAACAGGCGGGTGTAGAGTGCTTTGGACAGGGCGTCTCTGGAGAAACAGGCCTGCTCGGTGTTCAGGGTGACGGAGATGGACTCGGTCTTGCCGCCCCACTTACTGTCCATGATCCTGCTGGTCAGTTTACTGCACAGACCGTCCTGAGAGATCCCCAACAGGAAGGACGGGAACGCCAGAACTGACAGGAAGACACAGACAGACAGAGATGATCATCATCAAGTCTGCTTTCCTGTTTCTGAGTTGTGGTGGAGGTCCAACAAACTGATACACGTCCAGATGTGTTGGTGTCAGAGACTGACAGAGTGCTAGCCCTCCGTAGCTGACAGACCAACACTGAACACGAAGAACCTCTCAGAGAAGAACACCTGCTGCACCTCACCTTCATCTGAACCCCATTACATGAACTGTGTGTACTGTGTGTAGTACTGTGTGTGCTGTGGACTCTCTTACAGTCCTGGCTCTCCACCACAGCGTAGTTGTTCTCCTCTCTGAAGCTGATGTTTCCCAGGTGAAGAATTCCTGCAACCAGCTGAAGAACCGAATCCTGATCCTCCACAGACAGACCGACCACTGACATTGCAGCCTGACAGACAGATAGAGAGACAGACAGCCAGTTTAACAGACAGACAGACCACTGACATCGCCCCTGACAGACTGACAGGTACAGACCACGGTATCGGAGAACTCTTTCTTGTCGTTGACGTCCTCCACTGTGTAGGTTCCTGACTGGTTGAGGTAGTAGTAGTAGTCGGGGGTCGTGACCCCGAGATTCTCCCTCTGCTCCCCACTGGCGCCCTCCAACAGCTGAGGACAGAGTCAGGTAGGTCAAGGTACTAAATATTGCAGTACATATCACAGTACCTGGTGGTACATATCACAGTACCTGGTGGTACATATTGCAGTACCTGGTAGTAGATGTGGAAGTTTCTCTCTCCAGGATTTTGTGAGACAACTCGAGTTTTCTCCAGCAGGAAGTTCGAGATCTTCCCTCCATCAGGAGCTCCTCCATGACTGAACTGGATCTCAAAGTATTTACCCTGACGAGAGGAGCAAAGTGTTTGTACGCCTGTCAGAATATATTTATATATGTGCTGTGTATATTTCATGTGTTATGTATATTTATATATGTGTTGTGTAAATTTATATATGTGTTGTTTATATTTCATATGTGGTGTCATTCTTTGTAGAACTCACAAATCGACTGGAGTTGTTGTTGCGGACGGTCTTGGCGTTACCGAAGGCCTCCAGCAGCGGGTTGGACTGCAAGATGATGTCTTTAACATGCTGCACGCACACACACACACACACACACACACACACACACACACACACACATTAAAACAGAATTTCAGTCCTACAGGAAGAACTATGGAGATGTGCATCTCCAGTAATGGACTTCTGACCATGTGCCCTTATTGACTCTGTGGGGACACTCCCACACTCTGTGGGGACACTCCCACAGTCTGTAAAGACACTCCCACACTCTGTAAAGACACTCCCACACTCTGTAAAGACACTCCCACACTCTGTAAAGACACTCCCACACTCTGTAAGGACACTCCCACACTCTGTAAGGATACTCCCACACAGAGATTAAAAGCCTGCAGCGCCTGCGGTTAGTTAGAAGTGAAGAAGGCTCTGGGATGAGAGGTGAACCGTCTTCAATAAATTGAACAAACTTGACGAAGATACAGAACTTCTGTTCTGTGTGTGCTGACCTGGACTTTGTCTCCTCCTCCGGACACTTTGGAAACGTAGCTCATGATATATTTGGCGGCGACAGTTTTTCCCGCTCCGCTCTCACCGCTGACAGACAGGAAATGGGGAACATTATGAGACCGTTACTGTCAGCTGCGTCAATAAAGTTTTTGCTTGTTGCTCATGAATATTTAATGTGGGAGCATTGAAGTCCCGCCCACCTGATGATGACACACTGGTTCTCACAGTCGATCATCATGTTTCTGTACATGTTGTCAGCCAGAGCGTAGATGTGAGGAGGGTTCTCGTACTGAGCCTAGAGGAGGACAGATCAATAAAGTTATCAATTCAAATCGATGACTGTGTGTGTGTGTGTGTGTGTGTGTGTGTGTGTGTGTGTGTGTGTCTCACCGCTCCCTGGTAGAGCTCCACCTCTCTGTCAGTAAAGTATGGAAGCTGTTTAAATGGATTCACAGAGATCAGAACTGAACCGATGTATGTCTGACAGGAAGAACCGGGTCAAGGACCAGAACCACAACCTGAACCACAGAGTACTTGTACTGTGTGGTGATGTACTTGTAATGGAGTATTTGTACTGTGTAAGGATACAAAGATGTAGTCGTCCATGTATCTCTTCTTCAGGTTGTCTGTGATGGCGTCCTCGTTGATCTTGGACAGCAGCACCATGTCGTCCACGCCGCTCACCTTCACATTCTGAGCCTGCCAATGGTAACGTTCCTTGCTACCCTGAGGGGGCGGGACATACACACAGAGTCAGGATTGGTCAACAGCTCATTAACATGTTGATCACAATAACATATTTTCTGTAACCATAGCAACATATCAGCCAATCACATGACCAGCTCTTTATACTAATCTACTTTAGAGACTCTGATTATGATGAAAATGTAACCAATAATCTGTGATGACGTAATGTTACAGATAAACATTAAAACAATAATATTCATTATTCTGCATGATGAGTTCTGGGTCTGTCGTACTGTGGTATTAATACCACACACACACACACACACACACACACACACACAGTGAGATGAGATGTCTGATTGTGTCTCCACAGGTCGTCCTCTCTGATCTCCTGAATTCCCAGAATTCCTTCCTTCATGTGGGATCATGTTGGAGAGGCGACGCCTCAACATGTCGAAACACAGCGCTGCAGTGTGTGTGTGTGTGTGTGTGTGTGTGTGTGTGTGTGTGAGTGAAGACAGTTTACAGTGAAAGAAAAACTCTGTGTAACAAGTCATCAATAAATCAATCAATATAAAACTGATGTCATGTCATGATGTTTAAACTTCCAGATAAAAACATCAGAAGATATTTTCGGATATTTTATTACTCAAATAATTCATCAAGGAAACAATCAATACATGTATTGATAATGAAAACAGTCAAAAGCTGCAGCTTTAACAGAGTTTATGCCACCTGCTGAGGGCCTGGGTACTAATGCATTAGTACCCGGGTACTAATGCATTAGTACCTGGGTACTAATGCATTAGTACCTGGGTACCTAATACTAGTACTGCAGTACTAGTACTGCATTAGTACCCAGGTACTCAGTACTGCAGTACTAGTACTAGACTTCAGACTTTATGTGACCAGAAACTAAAATAATTAAAAACATGAGAAGGTTTTTGTCCCTGCTGACTTTCTGTACTGGGCTCATTATCAAACCCTATTGGTTGACTCAAAGTATCCCACAATGCATTGTGAAAAGGAGCATACAACTGACATCACTAAGTAAACATGATATCCCATCATGCATTGTGCTGGAGGAAAAAAGTCCAGAGGAGTTTAATGATCCGGCTGACGGGCTCACTGCTCTGTGCAGGTTCTGATGGGTCAGGTGAGTGTCCACACTTCCTGCTTGTTTGTTTGTTTGTTTGTCTAAAGCTCATTTACATCTTGCAGAAACTACAGTGTTACCATGGCAACAACAGGGTTGCATATCTTTAATTAATATTTCCTTTTTGTAATTATATAACTGGATATAACTGTTACATTCATTCATTTATTCATAATATTTATTGTATTATTTTCATGTAATTCTGATAACTATCATTTCTATTCATGATGTTTTCCTTATCTTAATTACAGTTATTATGTTTTCTATGACAACAACAACAATAATAATAATAACAATAATAATAATAATAATAATAATAATAATAATAATAATAATAACAATAATAATAATAATAATAATAATAATATTAACATTTCATATTCTCTGTATTCGACTTGTTTGATAAAATGTCTTCAGAATTTATGTTTGTTTAAATGCAGGAACCGGACCAGGACTCTGATCAGGACCAGGACCAGGACCAGGACTCTGATCCGAACCAGAACCAGGACCAGGACTCTGATCAGAACCAGAACCAGGACCAGAACTCTGATCAGGACCAGAACCAGGACCAGGACCAGGACCAGGACTCTGATCAGGACCAGGACCAGAGTTTCTGCAGTTTAAAGTAATCAGAGTAAACTCACCATGGCTGCTGTCTGCTGTGGCTCCTCCTGCTCTCACTTCCTGCTTCAGGTAAAAGTTGAGAAATCTTGAGTCAGTCTCGGGTGGATCCAGGATCCAGGTGCGCTCAGACTGAACCTGGATCAGGTGGGTCCGGATCAGGTGGTTCAGGTCAGAGAATCAGGCGGTTTCAGTCGTTTTCAACATTTTCTTCTCACTGTGTTTTTCTGTCTGTTCCTTCCTTCAGTCTTCAGTCTCTGAACTGTCTGCAGGTGTGGGCAGGTAAAGCCCCGCCCCCTCCCCCTCCTCCTCCTCCTCCTTCAGCTGTTGGAACTCTGGGTAATGTAGTCCTGACAACCAGCACAGACCAGCCAGGTCACAGTGAGGTGGATTATATCAAAGATTGAAACCTGAAATAAACAGATTTATTCTGTTGATGTTGGAACATTTTAACATTTTTTGGAAGTTATTTAGATTAATTTTTTCAAACTCATTCATTTGTTTACTGACTTAAAGTTAAAATCATTAAACATGACGATAACGTGAGAAACCGTCAAATATTAAATGTTTCCTCTTCTTGTTTTATATTTTTTCAGTTTTCATTTAAATTCTTTTAGTGTATAAACATGTTGAACTGTTGATATGTATGATATTCTGACATCATAAATGTTTTAATTGATGTTATTATTGATGGCTATCATTTTTTATTTTTGTAAAAGATTAAACAATAAACAAAGACGATATTTGGAGCTGAAACTCAAGATTTGTTTCTTTAATCTGATTCAGTTTAAGAACATGTTGAATTCTTTCAGATCAGCCCAGAAAAGATCAATAATCAGAACATAATGAAGTCACAACATGTTGATCGTGTTGTTCCTGAACGCCTCCTGCTGAGCTCAGAGTGCATGATGGGAGTTTGAGTTTGACACTTCAGGTCTAAAGGTCAGAGCCACTCTGTCGTCTGTCGAAGGTTTTTGGTTGATTATTAAATAAAAGTTAATAATAAATGTGAAGTGAGACAGAAATGAAAACCATGATTTGATCTTTGTCAGTGAAATATTGATGAACTTTGATCAGTTTCCTCTGCAGACAGAAAATCAAAATGACTGTTGTTGAAGTTTCATCGAAAAGTTCCTCCAGTTATTTTTCATCATGCTTTTATTTTACAGAATATTTCATTAAATAGAGCTTTAATTTGATGACCAACAGGGAATCAAACACCACACACACATGCACGCACATGCACACACGCACACATGCGCACAGTTTCTTCTAGTTTGGTGGTTTCTTGTTCTGCTGTGAGTCTTCAGACACAAAGTGCTGCATTCTGTCTCGAACACTTTGAGGACAGTTATTACTCTTTCCTCGGTCTCACACAGCCTTCTTCTGCTCGTCTCACATCTCCAGCGTCCCATAGTTTCCTTCTCACCACCTCACAGGGTCCAGTCAGTCCAATGACTGATCCAATAAGTCATCAACTGGGCCTGTACCTCCCTTCATGTCTGACACCAGGACCCAGTCGTTTCCTTCCACATACTGCCAGCGATGCCGTCTCATCCGTCTGTAAAGTCTGGAGGTTCCATCCTCAGCCGGCAGGTTTCTTTGTGTAGACATTATATAAGCTGTGAAATGAAGATATTTCCATAAATGACCTAAACGGATCTTCTTCAGTCATCTCAGTGAAGATAAATCTCACAGCTCGTTCTGCCAGTTTCCTGTTTCTTTCCTTCTGAACTTTGTCTTCGTGGTTTTATTCTGACTGTTTCTGATGTGACCCGTTTACGGGAGACTCGTTCTGATCACTTTTTGCTTTTTACTTTTCAATCTTCTGAGATGATTTTCACTGAAGTGCTGAAAGACTTTAAATCTCATCAACAGAAGATTACTTTGATCGTGCGGCTGCTCTCTGACGGACTTCAGCAGCAGGAACGACGTGGTGATGATGATGATGATGATGATGATGATGATGATGTGATATGAAGTCAGGCGGGGCGTCGGTAGCTCAGTAGGTAGAGCAGGTCGTCTAGTAATCAAAAGGTCACTGGTTCGAATCCCGAGTCCTTGAAGTGTCCTGCTGAACCCCAGTAGCACCTTGGCAGCCTCCGCCATCAGCGTGTGGATGTTGTAAGTATTGTAAAGCGCACTGAGGAGTAGACTGGAAAAGTGCTATAGAAATGCAAGACCCACATCAAAGAACGCCTTCATCCAGCTCCAAACATCAGGAACAACCTGTCCTGAAGAGCTGCAGTGAACCCGGCTGGATTATCATAATTCCTTTAATGAGGCTGCACTAATAATTCAAAGGTTTCCTGATTGATTAACCTAGTTGGCGTCTGCACCGGCGCTGAGCTGTGCTGCCGTAACATCAGAATGCCAGGAGATTTCCCATGATGTCTCATTAACTCATTAATTGTTACTGACTGGCTTCTTCCAGGTGTCTCAGCTGCTGCAGTCCTGCTCCACTTCCACCATCTTCATCATCATCATCATCATCATCATCATTTTAGTGTTACTAATATTCATAATTCAATTGGTAAAGCTGTTATTACTGACATGAGTTCAGCTCAGGACGCATGTTTACCAGCTGAACGGTGTCACAGTCTCATCAGCAGACTGTGATCTGAACCTCCAGAACAAATGAAACTCAAGTGTTAGTTTGATGGCAGACATGAAGCTGTGACGAAGCGCTGCAGGTCGACACTGGTTTGTTTTAATGAGTCAAAGTGGACAAACTGGTTAACAGTCAGTTAAAACATGAAAAAAACACCAGGATGGTCCTTTAAAGCATCAGCAGCTTCACTTTCTATGGCAACAGTCTCTGTTTCCTGCTTCCTACCTGCAAAACACTGCCCACCTGCTGAGTGTTCACATTTCAAACTAAAACTGGGCCACACTCTGATTGGCTTAGAGTCCAGCTGAGGAGCCAATCACGGAAATGTGCCCAAATATGGAAAAAGAAAAAAGAGGAGGAAGAAGAGGAAGAAGAGGGCGAAGAGGAAGAAGAGGAAGAAGAGGGCGAAGAGGAAGAAGAGGAAGAAGAGGGTGAAGAGGGTGAAGAGGAAGAAGAGGGCGAAGAGGAAGAAGAGGAAGAAGAGGGTGAAGAGGGTGAAGAGGGAGAAGAGGAAGAAGAGGGAGCACGCTGGAACCAAACAAGGTGAACAGAATACAGAATTTTTCCAATGAAAAGATGAGAAAACAAAAACATTGAACAAACCAAGAGAAGCAGAAGACAAAGAAGATGAAGAAGATGAAGAAGATGAAGAAGATGAAGAAGATGAAGAAAATGAGGACAGTGGAATCATAGAATAAAAAGAGGAAGAGGAGGACAGACAGAGAAAGGCTCATCGTCTCTGCTGTCGACTTATAAAAGCAGGAGGATCATCGTCCTCCTCAGTCTGTAGACAGTCTTTGTTCACTGCTGCTCTCACGCACGCACACACACACACACAACACACACACACACACACACACACACACACACACACACACGCACACACACGCACACACACACACACACACACACACACAGGTCACATGATGCCGTTGGTGAGGTACTGGAAGCCGTCGTACAGTTTGGTGGTCAGTGACCTCATGGATCCGTCCACCAGCTGGTCGACCAGCAGCTGCAGCTGCTCCTCCGTCAGGCTCATGTGGAAACGCTCCTTCAGCCCTCGCATGGTGCTGGATCCATGGAAACATGGCAGCTGGGAGCCTGCAGGGGGCGGGACCATCAATACAGTGTGTTTGTGTGTGAGAGAGAGAGCGTGCATGTGCGCGTGCGTGTGCATGCTCACCCTGCTGCATGATCTCCACTATCTGCAGAACTCTGTCCATGTGTTTTCTGGCTGCGATCAGACCCTGAAGCATCAACATCTTATAGTAGTTGAACATGTCGCCATCTGGACCGCCCATCACCTGACACACACACACACACACACATACACACGGATTACAATATAATAAATTAATAAATGTCACTCTTCATTCATCTACACGACCACAAGAACTCCCTCATCAACCCACTAGAACCCTGTTAGTGACCACTAGAACAACATATTCCTTCACTGTGGGCCTTTGGAAGCAAATTGTTGACAAACAGAACCTGTTAAAGAACTTTCAGAATTGATCGTCTGACTGATGGAACCTGCTGCAGATAACGAGATGAACTCACATCCACAAACTCTGTGGTGAGTTTGAAGGCCGACGTCTCGAAGCCGAGGTTCTTGGGAGAACTGGACAGGATGAAACCGAAGTCTATGTGGATGATGTGACCTTCGGAGTCCAGGAGGATGTTCCCGTTGTGTCTGGAGGGGTCAGAACATAGGTTTAGAACTTTCTGAAGGACAGCAGCGATGGTCTGACTAGGACCTGCCGGTCTCACCTGTCTTTGACCTGCAGCAGGTAACAGATGAGGCTGTACCCGGCACAGCTCTGGACGAAGTTTCTCTGAGCCGACAGGAAGGCCTCGGTGGTCGGAGCGCCGTGTTCCTGCAGGAAGTAGTCGAGCAGAGACAGCTGACTCTGTTTCTTCACCTGGTGGAGGGAGACGGCGTTCACCACCGGCTCGATCATCCCAGAGTCCGACGACAGCACCAGGATCTTATAGGGCTTGATCCAGAGGGGGACACGCTCCTGCTCCCAGATGGACTGACAGCACAGGGTTCATACGTTAGACTGGCCCCCATCAATACAGACCATCTCAGTGGGTTCTGATCATGTGATGGTTCTGATGTCAGAGCGGTACCTTGAGCTGCTGCAGCACCTGGAAAGCGAGCAGCTCCTGCCTCAGGTCGTCTCCACATTTAACGATGACCGACAGCAGCCGCCAGTGAGGAAGGTGACCGTACGGAGATCCTTCCCTGATCCTCCTGCAGGACACGGACCAGACGGGAACGTGAACCCGGTCAGAACCATTAACTACGGTCAGGACCATTAACTACAGTCAGAACCATAAACTACAGTGACTCCACCTACCGAACCTTCTCTTCCCAGGGCTCCTTCAGGGCCACAGCTGACGGGTCCTCTGGGTCCCGCTTGAAGGTGGTGGGCGCCTGAGCCAGCTGCTCCGACAGACGGCGCCTGAAACATCACACGGACACACACACTGTACCTACTGTGTACATGTACTGTGTGTACAGTGTGTACAGTGTGTACATGTACTGTGTGTACAGTGTGTACATGTACTGTGTGTTACAGACCTGATGTCTCCGGCTGCGATGAACACCGGCTCTTTACTCTCCAGACTGGTGATGCTGTCCACTGAGAACTGACTGATGTTGTCACAGCTGTTGGTGTGGATCTCTGGCAGCTGCAGGGAGGGAAGGAGACAAGGACAGAAGGAGACGAGGGCAGAAGGAGACAAAGTGCATTGTTCAAGTAGATTTAACGTACATCCTGTGATAATAATGCCGACATCACATCCTGTGAGCATCATCTCACCTCCACCTGCAGCTCTCCGATGTCGTCCACTGACCAGGCCTCATCGTCGTTGTCGTAGTTGGGGACGGTGGAGAAGCTGCCGGCTCGCTGCTCTGCAGTCATGCCGCAGTCTGGCAGGTTCTCCACAGAACGCGTGCTCCTGATACGGTTCTCTGGAATTCGGATTGGAACGCTCGAGGTCTCAAAGTTCTCACATTCCAGAACTTCCACGTAGATGAGGTACGGAGCCTGAGCAGTCAGAGGTCAAAACGGGTCACATGACCAGCTGAGGTCATTGTCTCACAGTGTGACGTCACGAGATCAACTAAACTAAAAGGTTAGTGTGTGTGTGTGTGTGTGTGTGCTGTCACCTTGTCTTTGGAGTTTAACACCACGGCCTGTGTGTGTGGCACTCGGACCACGTGGTGGTCGAAGGCGGCCGTCGGCAGCCAGACTCGAGCCGGCAGTTTGTGGTTGAGTAGCGACAGCTCTGAGATCAGCCGCTGAGTCTTCTGCTCTTTAGTCGGCAGAGTTGCCAAACGCTTCCCGATGCCCATCAGAGACTTGATGAACTCCCTCTGAGGGGCCAGACGCACCGGCTGACAGACACACAGACAGAGACACAGGATGTTATTAGAGGACTCAGTGCTTGTGGCTGATGTCTCTTCAGGACGACCGTCAGAGAGGAAACATGATGATGGATCACTTTGAGTCTTTATTGGTTCTCCCACAACATCAACAGCTGATTGGCTCCAACAGAAACAGAACGAGGAAGTGACGGTTGAGTCTACAGACGAGCAGCTTCTCAGTTTGAGCTGGACCGTCAGAGACTGAACCAGAACCAGAACCACAACCCACAGCCTCCAACACACTTCATTTCCCACAATGCACCCTGCGGGGAGGACAGGAACTTACGGGACCAGTCTCAAACTCCAGACTGTCAGAGCTGGAGCTGCTGTCCTGAGGAGGTCAGAGGTCAACCATGTTACATTCAGGAACTGTAGTTTAAATGATTCACAACACAAACATGTTTTATGAGACCCAAACATTTATGTTCCAGTCTTAATGTTTTATTTGATAGACGCAAAGTGTGTCCCTCTCATGAAGCCGTAGTTAGAGTCCACTTCACACGAATAGAACTTTTATTATTGTGTAGCCGGTGTTGCTGGTGTTTGTGGTGTTGGTGGTGTAGCTGGTGTTTGTGGTGTTGGTGGTGTTGCCGGTGTTTATGGTGTTGCTAGTGTTGCTGGTGTTTGTGGTGTTGGTGGTGTTGCTGGTGTTTGTGGCGTTGCTGGTGTTTGTGGTGTTGGTGGTGTTGTTGGTGTTTATGGTGTTGCTAGTGTTGCTGGTGTTTGTGGTGTTGCTGGTGTTGCTAGTGTTGCTGGTGTTGCTGGTGTTGCTGGTGTTGCTGGTGTTTGTGGTGTTGGTGGTGTTGCTAGTGTTGCTGGTGTTGCTGGTGTTGCTGGTGTTTGTGGTGTTGCTGGTGTTTGTGGTGTTGCTAGTGTTTGTGGTGTTGGTGGTGTAGCTGGTGTTTGTGGTGTTGCTAGTGTTGCTGGTGTTTGTGGTGTAGCTGGTGTTTGTGGTGTTGGTGGTGTTGCTGGTGTTTGTGGTGTTGCTGGTGTTTGTGGTGTTGGTGGTGTTGCCGGTGTTTATGGTGTTGCTAGTGTTGCTGGTGTTTGTGGTGTTGCTGGTGTTTGTGGTGTTGCTGGTGTTTATGGTGGAGCTGGTGTTTGTGGTGTTGGTGGTGTTGGTGGTGTTGCTGGTGTTTATGGTGGAGCTGGTGTTGCTGGTGTTTGTGGTGTTTGTGGTGTTGGTGGTGTTTCTGGTGTTGCTGGTGTTTGTGGTGTTGCTGGTGTTTATGGTGGACCTGGTGTTGCTGGTGTTGCTGGTGTTTGTGGTGTTTGTGGTGTTGGTGGTGTAGCTGGTGTAGCTGGTGTTACCTCGTCCTGGCTGCTCTCCACCTTCGGGTTACTCGCCGTCCTCTTCAGGTTGCTGCTCAGACTGATGCTGACTGTGGCGTCTGATTTGGAGCGCTGATGTGTGCGCTTGGAGGGCGACAGGCTGTGCTCTCCTCCTAGGGGCCCGGGGCCGGCGTTCGGGGCTGCCACAGGACAGAAAGGCGTCAGGGTCAGAGGTTCCCTGCGAGCTCGAGGCCCTGCAGGTTTGAGTTCATCAGACAGGATGAGCTTCCTCAGTTTGGTTCCTCTGGAGTGGCGCTGGGTGGAGATGTGCATGTCTGAGGAGTACGCTCCCAGCAGCCAGGCACACGTCAGGCTGAAGGAGATACTCTGTCTGCAGCGGTGAACCTACAAGACCACACACAGTGTTAACGCTGCTGACTGGATATTCAATGAGGGTCGCTCGAGCAGATAAAAAGCTGGACAACTGTATGATGACATGCTGTTAAGCCCCACCCCCTCTCCTGACCACACCCACCACGTATGGCTTGATGGCGTCCCCTACGTCCTCGTCCATGTGGATGTACATGTTGAGCAGCTGCGGCAGGTAGAAGTCCACATCCTCGTGGGGGAAGCTGAAGAGGCGGTTCCCGATGTACGCCTGGACGCCGGGCTCCTTGGACTTGTGCAGGTAGGAGATCGCCATGGAAACGTCAAACAGCTTGGACTCAAACAGGCGCAGCAGCCACGACTGTTTGGAGGGATTGTGCCTCTGTCGTCGCCGGGCACTCTTCACCGACCCGGGGGCGAGGCCGTCGGGGTCGTCATCCTCTCGGATCTTCAGGGGTTTTACCACAGAGTTCAGAGTAACAGAGGGCACCTGAGGCTCCACCCCCTCGCCATTCTGCATGCCAGTGACTTCACAGTCATCCTGCTTCAGCTTCACCTTCTGCAGTACCTCCTGACACGCCCTGTGGGCCACCTCAGCATTGATCACCAGGCTGAGCTCTCCTAGACCTTCACTGATGACGCCCAGAGGGGGAGTGACCGCTGGGGGGGCCCCGCAGGAGGACGAGGGCGTGGAGGGGAGGGACAGTGAGGGGGAGGATGAGATGGACAGGGAGGGGGAGGGGCTGTTCTGATCAGAGGGGGCCGGGGAAACCTCTAGTTCTGTGTCCTCCATCATGAAGCTCCGCCCTCCTCCACTGAAACAGAAGTCACAGGTCAGAGACGGAGCTGCAGGTCCGAACACCAACACATGCTGAACTGTTCACAGACAACAGACCTGTCGGCTCTGTGATTGGCTGAGCAGCGACAACATGCTGCCTGTCAGAGATCAAATCAGATTCAGTCTGATACAGAGGTTAGTCTGGTTGATCAGAATCAGAGTTTCCTTTATTTGTCCCACAAACAGGGAAATTTCTTTATCAACAGCAGTCAAAGGACAGGCTATTGTAATAAACAATAATAATAACAATAAACAATACAATGAGAAAGGAAGAAAAAGTACAAAACACAATGCTCATATTCATTGTATATAACTAATATTTTACACTGTTGGTGGGAGGACGATGACCCAGGGTGTGTTACAGCTGCTGTGTGTGTGTGTGTGTATGTGTGTGTGTGTGTGTGTGTGTGTGTGTGTGTGTATAAGGGGGCTGTAATGACACAAAATAAGAGTATAAATAATAAAAGTGGCGACTGGATCAGGCCCGGTTGAGCCCGGAGCTATGTTAGTGCCAGCCAGTGGGGGAGGAGGTGCAGAGCAACCAGGCCCTCAACCGGGCTGTAATCCCTCCAGCAGATTACAGATTACAGTCAGAGGGAGGAGGGAGAAAAGACAGACTGATGTTCACTATCAGACTGTCTCACAGTCACCTCACTGACACCAATCAGACTGGAGTTATCAACACAGATTCAATTCATGTTTTACGGCTGTGATCACATTATTGATCAGCAGCAGTATGAATGTAATGACACACACACACACACACTCTTTATATTTCAAAGCTGCAAATGATGCCACAAAATTAAAGTTTATCAATCCTATTAATACTTTAACTACAGCTGGGCCTGTATCTTCACTCGTATTGATAACTGACTGATTGTTTAGTCTCCTCCAACTTCTGTCTGTCTCGCTTTAATAAAACTGTGGATGTGTCCTTTAAATGGACCCTCAACTGATGACTCGGATGTTGGTCTTCAGTCAGCTGATGTTAGCATGAAGCTAACTCAGTCAGACCGGACGGAGAATAAACCCTCTGACTCTCAACACTGCAGTTAGCCTAGCGTTAATGTGAGCATGTTGCGGAGAAGCGGCTGTAGCTTTAGCATTAGCTCAGACGGTTTAAAGTTCACATTGTTAGCTTAGCATAGCATTCATCTAAACTTGCGCGACTGAGTTCAGACGCAGTTACCGTTAACCGGCTAAATAAATTATTAATTAGCATCGTCTTGTAGCTGTCAGCTCACGCATTAACCTGCACACTGTGATGCTAACTGGCTACAAGCTAAATGAAACCTCTGTTAGCTCCGCGCTATTAGCTCGAGTTTCTGTGTTTTAACAGGAACATCCCGACTGCTGAACGTTAACGTTAGCATTAGCATTAGCATCAGCCGGCAGACATCAGGCCAACTGTTGCCAGCTCCTCTCGGCTGTTTGTAAAGCTGGATGCTAAGCTAACACTAGCTCCGCTACCGTCACGTGTCGGTTCTTCAGGTGCAGTGACGTGTGTGTTCTCAGGTGAGTCGGTCTTACCTGGTGACCGTTTAGCGGCTCGGAAGAGACTTTTTATTCCCACTTTGTCTCCATTGAAACTCTCTTACTGCCATGTCAACAACAGCGAACATCCACCAGGGGGCGCCCGCGCCCGCCCCTTCTTCTTCTGCGGTTCCCGGTCAGTTTCCGGTGTAACCCCGCCACCTGCTGGACTGTAAAGGAATCAGATTACTGTCAGGAGCACATTGTACTTCAGTTACTGCGTTTCTTTAGGACAATTTATATGTATTAATTACTGATATCAACATATTATAATGTTAATGATGAAGAAATATTAGTTATTAGTTACCTATCATATTACATCATGTATATTTGAATTGACATCATGTATGTGTTTGTATTGTTTGTAGGAGGTATTGTTTGTAGGACTATATTACCAAAAGTATTCGCTCACCCATTCAAATGATCAGAATCAGGTGTTCTAATCACTTGGCCTGGCCCCAGGTGTATAAATTCAAGCACTCAGGCATGCAGACTGTGAAACAAGACATTTGTGAAAGAATGGGCCGCTCTCAGGAGCTCAGTGAATTCCAGCGTGGAACTGTCATAGGATTCCACTTGTGCAACAAATCCAGTCGTGAAATTTCCTCGCTCCTAAATATTCCACAGTCAACTGTCAGCTCTATTATAACAAAATGGAAGCGTTTGGGAACAACAGCAACTCAGCCACGAAGTGGTAGGCCACGTAAAGTGACGGAGAGGGGTCAGCGGATGCTGAAGCGCATAGTGCAAAGAGGTCGCCGAC
>JARJLU010019612.1:3082-37277 GCA_030272975.1 Sparidentex hasta | reverse complement strand
GGGAAATGAACAGACACCTTTAGCTGGTGCATGTGGTCAGGATTCCTCTGGATCTCTCCCTTCTTGATGATTAAGCTCGGGGTTCCCATAACCTTACTTCTGCAGCGTAGCTCATCTGGTCAGTGCTGTTGCACTTTCCTTGATAATTTGATACGGTCCCAGTCTCCTTTTCCTCTGGCTGTTGTGCAGTGCCTGCCATCTTTGTCCAGGACTCTGTGGCCCACCCGACTCCAGTCTTTGTGTCAGGTGATACCTCTGAAAAGACAGGGTGTATTGGTTATCCTCCTCCCTCCTTCAGAGAGTCATCCTGGGATGCCTGACCTTGTGTGGAGAAGGTGTTGTTTAAAGGAGGGTTGTAGGTGTGGAGACAACATGGAGGAGGTCCATTCCTAATTCTGGCCCTACATTGTTTCTTCTTTATGTTACTCAAACTCTATTTTCCCATTACCGTTTCAGTCCCACTACTGATTTTAAAAAAACTTGTCAGTCTATCTTTTTTTTTCTTTCCTGCTTTCCTGTTACCTTTTCTTTTAACATATTTTACACTATCTTAAACATTCTGTGCTTAATGTGCGTTTTACTGGAAGCACCCCATGTGGGCCATAGTGCCAAAGTTGAACATTTTTAACCACATTATTTCCCCATTTGTCTGCCATTATTTCAGCAAAGCCTGTAAGAGGGTCAGATAGAGCTTATAAATTTCCAGTTTTGTTCCTTATGTTTTCAACTGACTCACTGGGACAGATGTGCTTAAACTTTCCATGGACTTATCATTCAAACAAATTTCACAATCACTCTGCTCTTCCCATACAGTGTATGGATGGATCTCATCAAAACACACACTAACTTTGGGTAACTTATTCAGCCAGGTGGTTTGTATGACACATTCGTTCCAAGCAACGCACCCCTTTAGTATACAGGCTGTATACTAGTCACTGAATGTCACCACAAATTTTATTCTTTATACTTATTTCATATATATATTTTCACTCATACACCCATTTTATTGTAGTGGGGCCTCATGTAATACTGTACTGTATCATATCATTATTACAGTATCTCATATTGGATCATATTATATTTTCTTCCTATTATCTGCTATTATTTTCATTATATTACCCTTTATCAGGTTTGCATAAGTCACTTCCTTTCAATTTCTTACTCAACTATAAGGATTATCTAGAACTCCTTTGTGGGCTAATTCTCTGAAGAATGTTAGACTCAGTGTGATGAATCAGATCTCTTTAATGCATGCTGCATGTAGGGAAGGTCCAGACTGCTCTCTCCAGTCTTCCAAATGTTACTAACTCAAATACAACAGAGTGGAGGTCACATACTTTCACGCCACTTCATATCTTACTCCCTCTCAAAACGATGACCCCCTGATGTTTTATTAGGACAGTAAGTGTCATCTAATCTACCTTCATGTAACTCCTAATGTAGAGATAATTGCCTCTCATATGACTTTTTGACAGTCCAAACGGGAGTCTCTCCTCCTCCTTTCACATCCTGAGCATATTCTTTACAGCACATTGATTACTAACAAGAAGAGTCTGTATTACCAACTTTCGTCAAATGCCACAATGTTTGACTGATTTCTTGCTCAGTTTCCAATGTCCAATTTCCTCATCATCACGATATGTTTGTTCGAGCCAAAAATGCCTTCCGACACCTTGATTTTCCATGTCCCGTTTAGTGGCGCAATAGTCATCAGTAATTTTTTTATTTTCATTTTTATGCTTGTATCTGTGTTATCACCCACCACTTTATCCTCATCATTCAATTTATTATCATATCATATTACTTTATTTTGCCTATAATTTTCAGTTATTTTGATTACACTTATCTTATTACTTACTATTCTTCTATTATTTACTATTCTGTTATTATTTACTATTTTCTTATTGTTTATTGAATATTATTATTACTATTATTATTAGCATCATTATTATTGTCCGTCACCACTTCATCCCTTTTATGGGGTCGCAGGGTTTGTTATTGGAGCCAGTCGCAGTTATCTATTATTATTATTATTATTATTATTATTATTATTATTATTATTATTATTATTATTATTATTATTATTACTTATTTGTCACAGCATCGATTTTAATGCTTGCTCTCTACTCCAAGTCTAAGTTCTCTGCTAAATGCAGAAGGTTTGGCTGAAGTCTAAATTGCAGCTGCCCTGACAGTGTCTCATTGTTTTCCGTGCTGGGCGCTGGCTGGTTTTCAAGGTCTCCCCTGATCTATTTTTGATTGTATATGTGTGTTCTGCTTCTGGCCCTCTCTCTCTCTCACCTCTACTGTAATTTTTTCTCACTATTCTCCCGTATAATTCTCACAGTGGAAATTGTCATTTTTCTCTCTACTCATCATTATTGTTTATTATCATCATTCTTTAGGTCTTTTCTCCGTAATTCAGCCTCTATTTAGTCACAATAATTCAGGTCAAAGGTCCCGGTTAACGGCTACTTATTGGCTCCAGGGGATACTCTGTGCCACCTCTTCATGCAACGGCGCTAGTTTTATCTTCTATTCTTTCTTCCTTGCTGCCGTTATCTTTTTGGATTAGACTGCTCTTCTGGACCTCCAATTATCATTCTCTTTTTCTCTTAAACAATTTCACTGTTTACTTACATATTTTTGTCAAAAAACAATTTCTTCTACTACAATTATCCATTTCTTTTAATTTGTCCTGCCCAAATTGTTCTCTTTATAATTTACATGGTACTCTTACTCCTCTTTTATTTTAAGACATATGTTCATGCATATTTCAATTTTCACACTTTATGTACATATATTTACAAAGGCCTTATATTGTTTTCTTCTCTTCTACTCTACAGCTGTTTCACTATAACAGCCCTCTTTCATAGGCGCTGTTCTTGGATCCGCTTTATCTCTATCGCTCCAGAGAGGGCACAGCGATTTTGGCTTCCCCACCAAACAGAACTTCTTGTGCGTCTAAATCATTCCTGAGAGGGCACAATGATTATTCGTAAGACCGCCAGTTCTCTTAACCCTTCACCCGGGTCGAATGAGCTCTTTGTTCAAATCTCACAACACAACAACACCTTATTTAACGACTTCCAACAACAACAACAACTACAGATTAGACTTGTAGTTCTTTTGACCCTCTTCACGGGCCGCTATAACCTCTTACTATAGTCTCAAACCACAGTAACAATTTATTTGCGACTTCTTCATATTTCTTCATATTTTTAAACGATAACAACTGATAAGACTTAGTTTCTTCGACCCTCTACTGGGTCACAACAAGCTCCTATTCAAAACCACAATAACGATTTACAACAACTTCTCCGGATTTTTTACACAATAATAACAGCTGATGAGACACTTAGACAACAATAACAACTTGTTCTGACATCAACACGCATTTTATCCTCAACTGATCTGTCCCGTCTCCTTACTCTTCACAGCTCGAGCTATTTGTTTCAACAGATAACAGCTTAATGCAGTTTTCTTGTGCCATTATTCTCAGTACTGCCACATATTTTACAATATACCATTCCACTTCCAAGACTCAGACACATACAAATCAAAAAAAACAAAAAAGCACCCTTTCACATTTATCCATCTTTCTTCATACATATTTTGTTTTATCATTAAAAGGTGGTTAAGGCAGGCTATGCATGAACATTAATTATCAGACATACTTCGAGTGCGCACATGAACTGACTTGACTGAATCATACTTTTACATAATATGGCTGAAACATACATATATAATTATCAATCACACATACTCACGATTTTGACCTGAAGGCTGCTGCCATGCCTCCTAAATTCCTCAATTCAGGTTATTACTTTTTTTTATATAAAACCAAAACTAATAATAATAACAATACTTAAAATTATTTTATTTTTATAAAGAACAAAATTACAATAATAATTTAATTAAATTTACCTTAATTTAATTATTTTTTTTCCCCATAATTATTTGTTTTAGGTTCTTTTGGAGAGGTTTTAGGACAGTACCTGAGACTTGTGGGCTGGGAAGGAGTTGACGGCATCACTCGTAAATGAAGAAAAAATACAAACATATCCCTTAATGGTGTATGTGGGGCGCGCCTGAGATCCGCCGTCCCGTTCCTCCCAGTCCGCTGCCGCAGGCTGTGTACCGGGCCACTCCTCCGCGGCTAGGCTCACCAAAATGTAGTGGGAGACCACCTTCCTTATCCGTCCAATTATTCCACTATCAGTCTCAGAGCCGTTTCTCCCAGATTTGGACTTTAACTTTTGAGCAGAGTCACAGAGTCTAAGTCCAAAACCAGAGGCAAAACAGCTCAGAAACTAAGTCCAAATTAGAGACAAGACAGCTCAGAGACTAAGTCCAAATCAGAGGCGAGGCAGCGAGTCTTCAGTCCAAAAAGGTGTTTATTCCCAGAGAAAAGTTATAAATCCATGAGGTACCCCGGGGCAACTGAATAATCTCCCCCGATCACCCTCTTTTATACTCGAGGTCAAGGTCACCAGTGCCCTCCTGGACCACCCCCCTCGTCATGATCACGCGAGACTGTCATCTTACTATTCTCATTTTTGATTTTCTGACTTCCTTAAGGCCTACAAAGTGTCTCACCCAGGCCCCTATCTGTGCTCTTGAGTAAGCTGTAGCTGCACCGGCTGCTCCCCCACTCCAGCCTTTTTATTATAAAGGGAGCATCAAACCTTGGTCTTACATCAGGCTCAAATTCCCTGTTAATATAGAACTGCAAGGTGTATTCTCAAATCAATGTATATGCATGATCATGACCCTGTTTATATTTGCCACTACACTCCCAGCCCAGGCCGCAGCCGCAGCCACAGCCGAGCTCCCAGCCCAAGCCGAAGCCACAGCCACAGCCGAGCTCTCAGCCCAGGCCTCAGCCTCAGCCACAGCCGAGCTTTCAGCCCAGGCCACAGCCGAGCTTCCAGCCCAGGCCTCAGCCTCAGCCACAGCCGAGCTCTCAGCCCAGGCCTCAGCCTCAGCTACAGCCGAGCTCTCAGCCCAGGCCTCAGCCTCAGCTACAGCCGAGCTCCCAGCCCAGGCCTCAGTCTCAACCCCGTCGACACCTGCCAGTGGCCCCCAGTCAGCGTTCCGGTCGACACCTGCCAGTGGCCCCCAGTCGGCGGTCCGGTCGACACCTGCCAGTGGTCTTCAGTCGGCGGTCCAGAAGGTGCCTGTTCCTGCACCTCGGTCAGTGGTCTGGCCGAGGCCTGTTTCTTTTCCTCAGTCGGAGGACCGGCCGAGGCCCATGCCAAGCCTAGTTCCTGCACCTCGGTCGGAGGACCGGCCGAGGCCTGTACCTGCTCCTCAGTCGGAGGCCCGGCCGAGTCCAGTGCGCGCTCCTCGGTCGGAGGCCCGGCCGAGTCCAGTGCGTGCTCCTCGGTCAGGGGTCCGGCCGAGGTCGTTTATTGCCAGAGACCCTTCATTGGCTCCCAGGCCACCAGCTGGTCTGGTCACCTGTGGGTCTCAGCCCATGCCTTCACCGCCAGCCTACAGCGGGTTCCAGCCCTCGCCTGCGCCTGTGGTCCCCAGTCGCCAGCCTCCAGCGCCTACGTCTTCGCCTTCGTCATCAGCCTCCAGCGAGTTCCAGGCAGCACCCACGCCTTCGCCACCGGCCTTCAGTGGGTCTCAGCCCACGCCTTCGTCGCCAGCCTCCAGGGGGCTCCAGCCCGCACCTTCGCCTTCGCCGTCGTTACCAGCCTCCAGGGGGCTCCAGCCCGCACCTACGCCTTTGCCTTCACCGCCAGCCTCCAGGGGGACCCAGCCCGCACCTACGCCTTCGCCTTCGTCTACGTCGCCAGCCTCCAGGGGGTTCCAGCCCGCGCTTTCACCTTCACCAACAGCCTCCAGGGGGTTCCAGCCCGCACCTTCGCCTTCGTCGCCGGATTCCAGTGAGTTCCAGGCCGCTACTATGTCTTCGTCGCCACCCTCCGGCGAGTTCCAGGCCGCGCATATGCCTTCATCACTGCCCTCCGGCAAGTTCCAGGCCGCGCCTACGCCTTCGTCGCCGACCTCCGGCGAGTCTGAGGCCGTGCCTATGCCTTGGTCACAGGTCTCCAGCAGGTTCCAGCCTGCGCCTCAGTCCACGTCCCTGGTCCCCAGTGGGCCCCAGTCCTCGCCTCCGTTTGTTTGGACCTTGGCCCTCCCCCTGACTCCCTCCACCCTCCCGGCTTTGACTCTGGCCCTCCTCCAGACCCCCTCCACCCTCCTGGCTTTGACTTTTTGTCCTGTTTTGTCTGCCTTGGTTTTTTGCATTTCGGCTTTTGCTTTATTAAAGCTCGCCTTTTGTTCTCCTTATCTTTGCCTCCCATGTTTACTGCGTTTGGGTCCACCTTTCCCTTCCATAGTTTTCCCTTTTACCCCGACGTGACATTATTGACCTGAGAGGATAAGACTGTATCATATTCTTGCCTCAGGGAAATTATTGAATTCAGGGTGTTGGGGTCTGATGAGATGCGGTAAGAATTTCCTAAATCAGTAATGGACTCGTCCAGTTCTTTTAATCTTTTTCCGACTGTTTTTTCCTATTTGCCATATAAGAGATTATGCTGCCTCTGAGCACTGCTTTAATGGCCTCCCATAGTGTCGAGTAATCGACATCTCCTGTGTCATTTGTAGCTATAATTTCTGGCAACCTTTCTAACATAAATTTCAAGAAGCTTTTATCTCTTAAGATGGTGTTATTGAATCTCCAGGTGTGAGCGCACCTACGATGTTTAAATCTGATGTCAAGGGATACTGGAGCATGGTCACTTATCAAAATATTATGGTAATGTGAGGTAACGACATTGGGGATGAGTTTTGAGTCTACCAACATGAAGTCGATCCTTGAGTACAAATTATGTACTGGAGAAAAAAAGAGTAGGCTCTAGAAGTGGGGTTGTCCAGTCTCCAAATATCCATTTTAGCACCTCACTAGCTTTACTAATTACTGATGCGTTCTGTGACTGTCTAGAGAGGCATCAATTACACAGTTGAAGTCACCCCCCATTATAATGTTTGTATCACCCATATCTGGAATCCCACTCAAAACTGTTTGAAAAAATGATGGGTCATCAAAGTTTGGACCCTAAATATTTATCAAGGTAACTGGAATACCATTGAGTGTTCCTGATACCATTAAAAATCTACCATTGGGATCTCTGATTGTGCAACTGTAGTCAAATGATATGTTTTTCTTAATAATAATGGCTACATCTCTGGCTCTAGCCCCAAAGTTTGACTGAAATACCTCTGATCCCAAACCCATGTGTAGTTTTTGTTTGGCTGTGGTTTTAATATGTGTCTCCTGTAGGTAAATGACATCTGCTTTTAGGCTTTTCAAATGTGCCAGTATTTTCCCTCTCTTGATTGGATGATTCAAGCCTCTGACGTTCCAGCTCACAATTCTTGCAACATCACCATTATTTGAAGACATGTTGACAATGCCTGATAAGCACTGATTATCATATAGTGTGCTGTGAAGGTTCCACCATTGTAGTACCAGAACATCTGAGATGCTGCATTAAAACATGAACAAAGATAGAACCAATCTATACCGAACAATGTAGTCCTCCAGGGCCCTCTGTCTCTTCTTCCCTCCCCTCTGAGAATGAACATCTCCTACATCTAACCTGCTAGGCTCATAACCGTCCATAATAACCTGTGCACATAACCGCCCCCTCCTCACCGCAAGAAAGTAAGCATACTGTTGTGCGTCGGGATACCGTAGTTGGAGACAGACGTGGTCTTGTAGGGATTCAGCTGTTCCCTGTGCCTTCAGCTGGGGCGCCTGTCTGCCACGGGATTTTGTTGTTGTCTAGGAACCTCTCAGCATCCTTCGGATTTGTGAATAAGCGTCTGTCTGAGCCGACTGACACCACAGTATCTGAAGCTGTATCTCAGCTCCGTCGCTCTGCATCTGGCTCTGATGCTGTCAAATCGCTGCCGTTGCTTCATTACCGCTGGGCCCAGGTCCGGAAAAATGTATAGGCATGCGCCCTCATATTGCAGAGGAAACCTCTGTGAAGAGAGTTTCAGGAAGAGCTCCTTGACTGGGTCATGGTGAATCCGTGCGATGATTTGGCGAGGAGGACCATCGGCTGCCGCTGCCCTGCCACAGATCCTGTGCACGTGGTCAACTTTGACTTGTTTGTTGCCAAAGTTTTCTTCTCCTTTGGGATGAGTTTAGCGACAAAGTCTGTGGGGTTACCTTTTTCAGTTCCCTCTTTGACTCCAATAATGCAAACGTTTTGCCTCCTGGAGCGTGAGACCAAATCATCCAGTCTCTCCCTGACTGATTGGGCTGTGTGTTCCCATCTTGCACACTGGTCTTCCAAGGCTTTGATTTGGGTCTCGTGCTCGTTCAGTCCGTTTTCATTAGAAGTCACTTTTTCCTTGATATCTACCATGGTTTGCCTCAGGTCCGCAAGAGATATTTGGAGTGTGTCAAACCTTTTGTCGACATTTTGACTCAGCTGATTAATGGAAAACATGATGTCTGTCGCAGTTGGCGTCCCACTCAGCAGCGTATCGTCTGTGTGCTCTTTGCTTTTATTACTTCTCCCCATCGTTCCGTTAAGCGTCTCCGACTGTTGTTGTCAAGCTTTTAAAAGTTCTTCTTGACAAATTGTATTTTTAAATTGTTTAACTTGTATGAGGGAGCGGAGCTTCTCACGAATATGTCTATCTCATCTTGCGCCCCTAGCGGTCATCCTCTTCCTGTTTGGAAGCTTGTTGTTGTGTTGGCAAGCTAAGGACGGTCACTACTTTCAAATTAAAAGCCCCCGCTAAGAACCCAGTTCTAAATGGGGTGCAATGTAAAGCTCTTATTTTGAGGACAACTTCTATGTCACTGTTCACAGCCTTATACTTATACTGTTCATTTTGAATTGCTGTATTTAGTCAGCTTTAGTACTCATTTTGAATTGTGAGTCTGCTTAAGTGCCTATTTGAGCCTCAGCCTTATTTTATTTCTGAATTTTATTTATTTAGGTGTGTTTGTATTGCATTTTTGAATAATGCACCTGGCCTAATTGGTTTGCTGGGATTTATTTGGGTACCTTTAGCAGATATGAGATTAATTAGATAATTTTTTTGATCACCTGACAGTCCTAGTCTCCACACCAGGTCTTGTGGTCCGTACAGTAGTCTCTGAATAAACTACAGCCGAAAAGCCGCACACCTGCTGGCCATGTGCACCAGCCCCTGTCCTCCCTCTTCTTTAGGGAGAAACAGCACTGCCTGTTGAATCCAATGTAGTCTGTCCCAAAAAAAAGTCTAATATAATTGCCTAGACCTGTGAGAGCAGATTAGCGAGGGGGGGGATCAACAACCGCCAGCCTGTGCCTTTAAGAGGAGGACACCAGGATATTAATAACAAGGGTCCTACCTCTAAAACACATACAGGGCAACAGCCACCTCCATCTCTTCAGTCTGCCCTCAATGGACTCCAAAACTCCCTCCCAGTGTTTCTTTAGCCACAGTTCATCACCTAAAAACACTCCAAGGTACTTTAATCCCCCCTCCTTCCAACTCAACCTTCCAGCTAAAGCCAGCCCATTCAGAGAATCCTTTGTGGTTGCATAAGCTTCACTCTTGTTCCAGTTGACCTTGGATGAAGACAGTTTATTAAAAAGCTATACATTTCCCTCTAAAACCTTTATGTCTGCCTGTGTATTTAGAACCACCATGATATCATCAGCATAGGCCGAAGGTTTTACAGCTGCAGGACACCCAGGAAAAAATACACCTGACAGTTCCTTTATAAGCTTATGCAGTAGGTGCTCAATGGCAAGGGAGTACAGCATGCCTGACAGTGAGCATCCTTGCCACACTCCTCTTTGGACAGCAAAAGGTGCAGCCAGTCCTCCATTAATTTTTAGTATACTTCCAACATCACAGTACAAAACCTGGATCCTAGCAATAAAACCTGGGTTGAACCCAAATGCGAGCGTCTTCCACAGGTACTGGTGTTCAACCTGGTTGAAAGCCTTTTCCTGATCTATGGAAATAAGACCAGTCCCTATGCCCGAAGAGCTAGAGACGTCCAAAACATGCCAAATTACAGTGATGTTATTACTAATTGACCTGTCGGGCACATAGTCGGTCTGATCAACATGAACTACTTCAGCCGTCACTTCCCTGAGTCTCAAAGTCAGAGCCTTCAACAGGACCTTATAATCCCCACAGAGCAAAGAGACTGGCCTCCATTTCTTCATGTCCTGAAGGTCTCCTTTCTTTGGGAGCAGAGTAATCACAGCTCTGAGGTAAAAGGGCTTACATCATGGAGGCATTCATAAAACATGACCAAACCAAAGCTCCCTGTGCTGTGATGCCCAACAGGTTGGCAGTAGCAGCCTTTTTACTTTTAAGTGTTTCAACATGCCCTTGATCTCCTGTGCAGCTCAGTAAGTGCTGAACCTCAGTCTCCAGGTCCTGAATGGATCTGGTAATTTGCTTGGTGACGTTGTGATTGTACTGTTGACAAAATTGCTTTATGACAGTTTTTCCATAGTCTCACCACTTCTGCACTGATGTGAACATGGACTTCTGCTACCTAAGTGAAAGCCATGATAACCTAACCTAAAAGCCTCTCTAAAAGGTAAAGGTATACTGTCTATTCCATACATTAAAACCCCTCCACACATCCTTCAAGTCATGTGTCTCTATGAGATGTTTGAGCCCAGCAGACGAGGCAGGATGGGGTTCTAGGTGATTTCTGTCCATTGCCGCATCAGCAGTGCAGTTAGGAATAAATACTCATCAGAGACACCACCATCACATGATGCATTTTAAAAAAGTCATTCTGTTCATACTCAACACGGGGACATATACACACAGAAAGACCATTTTCACATTTTCATAAAAAGCTTTGACCATGAGAACATGTCCAGCCATGACATGGTGCAGCTCCACAGAGTGAGGACTGAAAGCTTTGGAGAAAAGGATTCCCACTTCAGCACAGTTGGATTGTTTGTGACTGAGGAAAACATGCCCTGGCCACTCCCTCCTCCAGTCCCCCTCATTTTTAATGTCACTGTGAGTCTCTTGGACAAACAGCACTATCTAGATTTTTCAGTTCACACAGTTTGAACAGGGAGACTCTCTTTGCATCTGTGGGTGCACCATTAATATTAATGGTTTCAGTATTAATGTTCACCATGATAAAAAGACACACAGCAAAAACAGTGACATAGAATTATGTGTGCATCTTCATGAAATTAATCATCATCTTCAATCAAAGCAGCTCTGGCCTTAGTTACCAGCTTCTTGTATCTGTAAATCTCCTGATCAGTGAATGCATCGTCTTTTCCGAGTCGATTCCCAGAACTGATAAAACCAATTCGATCAGGGAAGAAATGTTCTATCTATCTGTGATCCTTAGTCTTTGTTAAGAACTTCCTAATCTTCTCCACAGAATATGAAGTGATTCTTTCATCCTGAGAGGCAGTCAGCTCAGCCTCCTCTTCCTCATCAGAGAGGCTCTGCAGAGTCTTCCTGGTTTTACTTTCCCCCTGTCCTTTATCAGCTGATTTCTCTCTTTTACTCTCGTTTATGCTGAGACACCAGTCATCAAACACATTTTCCATTAACACTTCATTCAACAAGTTATCATTGTTATTGTTCACTGTGTTTGGATGACTTAGTGTAGTGTAGTGTAGTGTAGTCTAAAGAGTACTTTATATTGGATAAGAGACAGTCTGGCACAGCTAGAGGAAGAATTTACGGCTTCCATCGCTTTTCTCCACAGAGCATCGGAAATGCTTATCCGGAGGAGTTCAGCTTCCCAGTCAGCCCTGCTCTTATTTACAGCTGAGTCATTTGATGGTGATAAGAGGTCATAAAGAAATGAGATATGGCCCTTGGGCAAAGATTCAGCCTGGAGTATTAAGTCTATACCGTTGAGGGGTGGGGCTTGGGGGAAGTGAGGAGAGTGGGTTTGTGCAAAGTCACGCAATTGGAAGAAGCGAAAAAAGTCTGTGTTGTATAGTCCAAAGGCTGAGCATAATTGGTTAAAGCTGGCGAACTGACCCTCTATGTACAGATCACCTAGGCATCTCAGGCCCCTCTTTCCCAGAGCTGCAAAGCGTGAATCGATCCTAGCTGGCACAAATAAGTGATTATTACAAAGGGGTGTAGTTTGCGGAGGGGAGAGCCATCTAAACCACTTTCTGATTTGAGTCCAAATTTTGAAAGTATTAGCTTCAATGGGGTTGGATGTGAAATTTGCGAGGGAAAGAGGGAGGGTGCTACATACTAGCGCCTGGAGAGACGTGGTACATGAATTTGCCTCTAACTGGCACAAGGTATGTCGAGGAGAAGTTAACCAGAGTAAAATATTTTGTGCGTTAGCTGCCCAATAGTACCCCAGAAGGTCAGGCAAACCCAGCCTACGCAATAATCTGTTCCTCTGGAGCTAGGATTTATTTGCTCTGGCCCGTTTACCTGCCCAAATGAATGTAGATATGATGCCGTTGATAAGCTTAAAAAATGATCGAGGGAGGTAGATTGGTAGGCATTGAAAAAGGTAAAGGTACCTTGGTAAGATGTTAATCTTTACTGTTTGCACTCTACCCGCAAGAGAAAGTGGCAAACGGTTCCATTTTTGAAGATCTTGTTTGACTGCTGCCATCAGTATTGAGAAGTTCTGTTCTTTTAGTGTGCGCATAGATCATGTGATCATTATTCCTAGGTATTTTATGCCCACTACAGTGGTCTTGAATGGTATGAGGTGAGTTGGAATTTCTGTAGCCAGTTGATTTATTGGGAAACATTCACTTTTGGAGACGTTCAATTTATACCCGGAGAATACACTGAAAGAATCCAGGGTCGATAGAATGGGTTGGAGGCTTGACAGGGGATCGCTCATATACATAAGTAGGTCATCAGCATACAACGAGACCCGATGCTCCTCTCCATGTCTCCTTATTCCTTTGAATCCTCTGTGATTTCAAAGCTATGGACAATGGCTCAATGGCAAGTGCGAACAGCAGAGGGAAGAGGGGGCACCCTTGACGTGTGCCACGGAAGAGGAAGGAGGGATCGGAGCGCTGTTTATTTGTGCATACTGACGCCTGATGAGAAGAGTACAATAATTTGATCCAGGAAATAAAGAAATTGCTAAACCCAAATCGCTGCAAGGAGGAAAAGAGGTAGGGCCACTCCACCCTATTGAAGGCCTTCTCGGCGTCAAGTGACACAACTACCTCTGGATCAGTAATGGAGGATGGAGTATGAATGACGCTGAGAAGCCCTCTGACATTAGAAAAGGAGTGCCTCTCACCAATGAACCCAGTTTGGTCCTCCGAGATAATTAAAGGCATAATTGGCCACATACGACGAGCTAAAATTTTCGCGAGTATTTTCACATCTATAGGTAGAGGGGAAATTGGTCTGTATGATGCGCAGTTGGGAGGATCCTTGTTTTTATACAAGATTTATACAACTGCTGATAATATAAATTAAGTGAGGTATACATTTTAAGTGGGTCGGTCACTACCATGCCTGAATCATCTCTAATCTGAATAATTTGGTTGGATGCTTGTCTGGCTTTTAGCTGGTGAGTGAGAAGGCGCCCAGCCTTTTCACCATGTTCATATAACGATCCATAGGATCGGAGAAGAAGTCGTTCAGCTTCTGTTGTGAGGAGTAAGTCAAGTTCCGTCTTAAGTCTAAGTCTCTCTTTATACAGGTCCGGAGTATTTGTTACTGCTAGAAATCTGTCCAGGGCTGCAATTACCTTTTCTAATTCCTCCTTGCGCATTCTGCGCTGTTTATGTATGTTTATAAGATGCATATGAAATTATCTTGCCTCTGAGAAATGCCTTCAGGGTATCCCATAGCAGTGATGGGGAGGTCTCTTTATTTTTGTTGGTGTCACAGAAGACTGCGATGGAATCAGAAATATAATTACAGAATTTTTCTTCTCTAAGTAAAAGAGGGTCGAGACGCCAAAACCTAAACTGTTTGGGCTTTAGGTCAAAGCGAAGATCCAGTACTACGGCTAAGTGATCTGAAACTGTTATGGGTAAATATTGTACAGAAATAAGTAGGGAGATGAGATTCTCATCCACTAGGAAGGAATCAATTCGAGAAAAAGAGCAATGGGCATGCAAAAAAAAGGAATATTGGCGGGAAGATGGGTATGTAAATCTCCAGGGATTGATATAGCGAAACTGGTCCATAAGGGTGGACAGGGTTTGTGACATCTTCGAGGGCGGGATATTTTTCTTGGGCTTGATCTGTCAAGAACCGGGTCAGTGACACAATTCAGATCCCCACCAAGAATCAGTGTATGGGAGTCCAGATTGGGAATTAGAGCTATTACTGAATTGAATAAACTGTGATCATCCCAATAAGGGGCATAGATGCCAAGACTACCGGCTTCTGATATAGTATGCTGGAGATAATTGTATAATGTCCTTCTGTGATAATATTACTGGGGGTGAACTGAACGTTTTTCCTGATTAATATGACTGTGCCTCTTGTTTTACAATTGAATTGAGAGTGAAAGATTTGTCCTATCCATGGACGGCTCAACTTTGCATGTTCGGATCTTAGCAGGTGCGTCTCCTGAACACATCAGCATTCAGATTCTTGATATAGGTCATAATCTTAGTTTGTTTTAATGTGGCATTCAAGCCCCCCGTGTTTAAAGAAATGAACCTAACCATCTGCCCACCGGTGGACCGTCCATCTAACAAGCCAGACATGTTATGGAGGACGGTAGGAAGAGTATCAGGTTGAATCCGTGACACAGGCAGCAGAGGATGGGTGAAATCATAACAAATGATATCAAAAACTTAACACATAAAACAGTGCAACGTGTCAGTACAAAACAAACAAAACAGGTCTCTTTACCAGCCCATTCCCTAAACCCCCCACCCCCTCTGTGAGGAGACCTAGTCTCAAACCTGTGTATATTATGTGTAGTATTACTTTCAGAGCAGAGCAAACAAACCAAGTCCTATGCTTGGTTAAGCTTAACATTAGTCAAACTTACAATTGCTGTGCTTTTCTTTACCCAAATAAAGACTACCATTCCTATTGAAACAGGGGAGACTCCTTGCAGAGCAGTGGCTGTGCTGTCACTGCAGTCTAAATGAACTTGAAACAGAATTACACTCCCTCACCAAATGTGAACATTTTGAATGTATCAGACAAATATATTTCCCTAAATTTGAAATGATAACAAAAGGTTCTTTCTCTAAACTATCCGATGAAGAAAAACTGCCTATCCTACTAGGGGAAGAATCAAAGAGCAGCAAATTAGCAGTGGTCTATGTTTCTGCCTGCCAGACACTGAGAGACAGCGAGGAACACACATAGCTGACAGATTTATTAGTTGTTATTTTGTAGCCTTTTAATAACGTTAAATGATATTTTTAATTGACACCAATTGAGTGATTTACTATAATTTTTTTTGACTGATTACTTATGAATTTAATGTAAATACTGTTTTCCTTTATTGTAAATACTGTTTTCATTTATTGTTATAGATATTACTTCTAATGCTTGCTTTGGCAATATATACAATGTTACGTCATGCCAATAAAGCCATTTAAATTTGAAGAGAGAAAGAGAGAGAGAGTGTATATATCTATATATATATATATATATATATATATATATATACATATATATATATATATATATATATATATATAGATATAGATAGATAGATAGATAGATAGATAGATAGATAGATAGATAGATATAGATATACCTTCGGCAGGAAGAATCGTTCATGACGTTCATTCGTTCAGTCCGTAATACACAGTTCTCAGTTCCTTGTTCTCAAACAATTGTGCTAACAGTCAACATAACACTGTAGTTCAAGGCAAATACATAGCTGCAACTTCATGATTATGTGTACTTTTAGAAAACACAACAGTTAGAGAACTGTGAGCTACGAACAAAATGATTTTTTTTTCTTTTTATGGAAACAGTTGCTATTCTTTCCTGTTTCTCATTGGCTTAAATTTGATGACAGTGTCATAGACTTAGCATACGATTGGCTGGCTCTCAGTCCTCCTCGCCTTTTTGATAACTGAACGGTGAACAACATAGCGACTGGTCTGTGAGAACGAATGAATGAGAGAGAAGTGAAACGGGGGAATCAGGTCAGTTTGTTCACGTTAAACATTTATTATGTTATGAAACATGTATATATGTCAAAATGAATCTTTAACGATAATCTTTTCTTTGTACAAAATGTTTCAATCTAATGCTCATGTTCATTATAAACTTCTTCCACTGCCTGTCCTGTACACATTTAAAGGTGTGATCATCACAGTGTAATGTGTCATTACAGCTGCAAAAAGTGACAAAAGGTTTTATATTCTTTGTATCTGTGACAAAAAAGTCTACTCTTATCTTAAAATGTCTTAAAGCAGCTCTGTGTAGTTGTATAGAAGAAATTCAATATTAATGAGCTAATAATACAAAGTGTTTCCATCAGTGAACAAACCAGCTGCTCTCAGAGGAAAATAAGGTCCCACAACACTGTTTGAAGCTAGAAAGAGGGCAGGGGCCACCACATATAAACACAGTAATGCTCCTTTCAGATCAGTGTGTTAATGCAGTTTATTCAGTCATGGAAACCAAGAGAGTTTGATTATTAAGTTTGTTTGAACACCTTTCTCTCCTCAAGAACATTTCTACAGACTGCTCTTTTAATCTCAACAGAGTGCTGCTGTAACTCTTCAGACTGTGTTCTGCAGGAAATGAAAGTATTAAGACAAGTAAGTGTAAATGACGAGTAAAGGTCTATGAGTTACTTTTTACCACTGGATGGAATCAATACTATGCGTGGCTGACTGAATATGCCCCCATCATGAAGGAATAATAACACCGATAGGAAATCTAGGTTTTATTTTGAAAATCTATTTTTAAAATTGAAAGAACGGAAGTTGTGTGTGTTATCGCGGTAACTTGATGAGTTGTTGAGCAGTGTGACTGGCGGGAGGGACGGAGACCGAAGAGAGAAGACCAGGACACAGGATCGACCGCGAGACACGAAGAAGAAGAAGAAAGAACAACAACAACAACAGCAACAACAACGAGAACGAGAACAAGAAGAACAAGAACAATAAGAAGAAGAAACAGCGCCGACAGTGTCTCCGTCTCAGTTTACTTTGTGTCTGCTGCAGCTGCCAATCAAACACAATCCAGACGCAGAGGTGTGGTCAGGCCACGCCCGTTCAGGTAAACACTCAGGTGTGTTTCTAAACAGGTCAGGACACGGTGAAGCTCAGCAGCGTGTATGTGCGTGCGTGTGTTTGTGTGTGCGCACGCTCACTTGCTCTATATGTATTGCATGTATGCAGCAACAGATGTTGACAGCTGTTGTTTAGTGTCCTGACAGATGAGCACGTGTTCGTGCTCTGCAGACACATGGGACTCAATAGTTTGAGAGGTTATCTAAATGTTCATGTCTCCTGTCTTTAACAGTGTCCTGAGATGTGGAATATATATAAAAAGCTCAAATT
The DNA here is from genome assembly GCA_030272975.1 of Sparidentex hasta. Lineage (NCBI taxonomy): Eukaryota > Metazoa > Chordata > Actinopteri > Spariformes > Sparidae > Sparidentex > Sparidentex hasta. The sequence goes on along the minus strand of JARJLU010019612.1, from coordinate 19,800 downwards.
CTTTGTAACTAAAAAACAAGCAGAGAAGGTGACAGTAGGTTTTCTGCCCTGAATTCTGTCTGAAGGTCCTCTGTCAACAATGAAGGTCAAGCTGTTGTGGCCTGACAGGAAAAACACAGGCGATTAAACCTACTGCATGTTGAGCTGACAGTAAAAGCTGAAGACACAACCCTGGTTAGAGTCAGGTTCGGGTCAGATTCAGGTCAGGTACAGTTTAGACTCAGGTCAGAACCAGGTTCAAGGCATGCTCAGTTGGAGGGTCAGGGTTTGTGGAGGGTCTTACTAACACACTTGTGTGTGTGTGTGTGTGTGTGTGTGTGTGTGTGTGTGTGTGTGTGTGTGTGTGTGTGTGTATGTGTGTGTGTTTGTAAGGGGGGTGTTATGCTGCCACTTCCTGTCATTATGCGTCATTACTGTGGAAATAACTTCCACTGAACCTTCAATGCTTGTTTGTGTTCACTGAGGGTGACGGACAGCAGAAGAAGTCAGTCCTGCACGGAAAAACTTGAATACTCACAATGAGAAAAATTACAAAAACAACAGCCAATTATAAAGTCAGCAACTAATTATAATTATCGTTATATTACACTCTGAAATAAGACACTTTCTAAGACTAATATTATATATATTATTTTCAGACCATGTTTCCCTTTAATCTGTATATTTTGCAAAATATCAATACCTTCAAATTCATGAAACATTTGACAGACTTTTTTTTTGTTTTTCATATTTTTGTTTGGATGTTACACACACATTTACAAGAATAAAATGTAACTTGAAACTGTCTCACTGGAGGAGAAAAGTAGTTATTGTGATACAGCTGACATGTTGCTCTGAGAAACTGTGCTGTGGTGAAGATTCATGGAATAAACTGTTTAATCTGTGTTTTATTGTGACTACTGTTTTGGCCTCAACATCAAAACAAATTTTGTCTCATCATTTCCACCAACATTAAAATGATTATAGCCACATCATTAAAGCTTCCTCCTCCTCTCTCTTCTCTTTCTTTAGGAGGATGAATGGAGGCGGCTCAACAGGAAATCCCAGCGCTGCCTCGTCTCGCTTGCTTCCTGCCAACACTGATAAGGAGACTCTTGAACCAGCTGATTGGATCTCAGCTTCTGAGGAGGAGGGGGAGCAGAGGGGAGAGTCAGTCAGGCTGTCCCAGTCCCAGAATCACCATAGTCCTGCCAAAATACACCACAGTCCTGTAGAGAACCACCAGAGTCCTGCAGAGAACCACCAGAGTCCTCCTGCTGAGAACCACCAGAGTCCTCCTGCAGAGAACCACCAGAGTCCTCCTGCAGAGAACCACCAGAGTCCTACTGCTGAGAACCACCAGAGTCCTCCTGCTGAGAACCACCAGAGTCCTCCTGCTGAGAACCACCAGAGTCCTCCTGCTGAGAAACACCAGAGTCCTACTGCAGAGAACCATCAGAGTCCTCCTGCTGAGAAACACCAGAGTCCTCCTGCTGAGAAACACCAGAGTCCTCCTGCTGAGAAACACCAGAGTCCTCCTGCTGAGAAACACCAGAGTCCTACTGCTGAGACCCAGCAAACTGCAGAGGAAATTGACCAGTGGGTTCTCTATAAACACACAAATCACAAAGATCCCCCAACAGGAGAGCAGAAAACAGAAAATTTGTTTCAGACAGCTCAACTAAAAGCAGAAGATCAGACTGCTCCAAAACATGAAACAACTGCAGATCAACCAAAACCAGAAAACCCTAATTCAGATCGAACAGAACTAGATCCTCCTCCTAAAGAGCAACAACAACTGGGATATTCACCTGTGATGAATAAAAAGGAAACAAAAGATTTTCTTGCCACAGATAGACCAAAACCAGATCATTTTCATACAGTTCTGAAGAAACCAGGAGATCCTTTTGGTGATAGACTAGAACAAGAACGAGCCAACTCTCAGGAACATCGACAACAGGAGGATCTTTGTCTCACAAACCAGAAAACTGAAGAGGACCCTCCTCATCCTCATCCTCCCTTAAATGTAACTGTTTTTGCTTCAGCCTTCAAAAAACAAAAACAGAACGACCTCCACCTGCAAGAGTCTAAAGACCAGCAAAACCAACAGCATCCACCTTCAGAGAAATTCACTGTACCCACAGCTGAAAGGCATCACAACCAAGGAGATCCTCCTCACCTGAACACAACTCCTCCTCCTCTTGCAGTCCATCTGACTACAGTGTCAACCCTGGCTCCACCCCTTACCATTGAGGTGTTCTGTGACCAAGTGCAGCCCCGCCCTCCGGATTCTTCTTCAAGTGAGCCCAAACTGTGTGGTTTCCTGCAGAAGCAGGGGGGGCCTCTGAAGACCTGGAAGCTGCGCTGGTTCACCCACGAGGAGAAGAAGAACCAGCTGTTCTACTACCGCACGCCACAGGATGTGGCGCCTCTGGGCCGGGTGGAGCTCTGCAGTGCCACCTTTACCTACCCATTAAAGGCTGAGAAGGGCACCTTCCATATCAAGACACCTGAACGCACCTTCATACTCAAGGTAGGGTTGAGACTGTCCTGTTAGAAAGAATAAATCTCACCTGGTCTGAGTTTTTTTTTTTTTTTTTTTTAATAAATCTGTTTATTGAAACACATCACATCATGTTACATGACCTTTACAAATAGATGCGTAGATAGATTTTTTTTTCCAAATAAACAAACATACAAACAAGTAAAAAACATACAAAACATTATCCCACCCCCCACCCCAGTTGGTCTTCCCTTTTCAAACAGAATATCTCATCAACCATCTTACATTTGTGCATTCATGTTGATGTAAGAGCACAGTTGGACAGAAAAACAAAATGTGTTGTTCACTCCTACACCCTAGGAGTTGTAGCTACATTATTGAAATATGAGATAAGAGGCTGCAATGTAGTATAGAAAAGCTCTTCCAGAACCTTGTGAGCTTTGAGCATGACCAGAAAGTATGGGCTAAGTCAGCTGGGACAAAGGCACATCTATTGCAAGCTTCACTACTGCCAGAAAAAATCTTTGCTAGTTTTGCTTTGCTGAAATGCATTCTATGCTGTACTTTGAATTGTATTAAGTTAAGACGGGCACAGGATGAGGAGTTATTCACTTGTGATTTGGCTCTCTCCCACCAAGGATCCTGAGGTTGGATTCCTAGCTCTTTTTCCCACCCCTGTTTTGCTGTGATCTGGGAAGAAGTGTTAGCCTGGAGAATACCTGTGTTTTACCTACCAAGAATTTTAGGTAAATCTGCTGGTAAAAGTACTGCAATGATCTTTAATAAAACTGCGAACCTGGAGGTAGCGAAAGAAGTCGGTCCGGGGCAAGTCATGCTTATGGGACAGACTCTCAAAATCAACAAATGTACCAATTAAAAACAGGTCTCGGAATGATATGATACCTCTCTCCTTCCAAAGTGTAAATGCGAGTCAAGTTTAGAAGGTAAAAAAGTATGATTGTTGCATAAGAGAAATATGATGAATACTGCCTATTTGTGTTAACACAGGCAAGTGGTGATTTATAAAGGTGTATCCATGCAATAAAGTTTTCTCCGAATCCAAATTTTCCTATTACCTTAAGTAAGTACCCCCATTCCACCCTGTCAAAGGCTTTTTCCGCGTCCAATGAGAGCATTATTTCAGGCTTTATTTCATAGAACGGGGAAGAGATAATATTTAATAGCTGCCTGACATGGAGTCACATGGGACCTCTTGGGGTGATGGTGGCCTAGAACTTTCCTGCCGATCAACTCTCCTTATTTTCATGTATATTCGATAGTATGAGTGCTTAGGCGTGTCTTCTTCACGTTTACTTTCGCCCCTCATGGCATCTTCCTCGAAGAACAGAACAGCTAAGCAAGGAATAAACTATGCTAGCATGGCTAGTGGCGCTACACCAAAGACAGGATCCAGCTCTGCAGGCGTGCCCAGCCCTACAATAGATGCTCAACTGGACTTCAGGCAACTTTGGAAAAAACAATGCAGGAGATGGCTCAGGTTAGCACTATACTTACAGGGCTACAAGAGGATGTGTCCAGCGTTAAGACTGCGCAAGCTAAAACTAGCCAGGACATTTCAGCCATATATGAAGACAGGGTGAAGCAGATGGTCGAATTATGGACTTGGAAACTGAAAATGCCTGGCTGGTCTCTGAGCTACAGAAAAGGGCAAAGCACTGTGAGGAGATAGAAAGAGCCATCCAAAATGTGGAGAGCAGAGGCAGGCAACTGAACTTGCAGCTGGTTGGATTAAAAGAAATGGAAGGCGAAAATTTGAGGGCGCTAACAAAGCAGCTTATAAATGACACCCCAGGAGTGAAGCTAGCTGACAACGAGCTACAGTGCGTTTATCGACCAGGGCCACCTGTGACGGATGAGGATTCACCTCAGCGACCGGCCATTATTAGATTTCATTCGCTACTGGAAAGGGACCGAGTGATGGCCGCTGTTAAGGGGAAATACAAGAGCAAGACACCGCTGGAATTGGAAGGCTCCAAGATCTCATTCTTTCCAGATGTGACAAAAGCTGTTGCTGAGAAGAGGAGGAAATTCACTGGCGTACAGAGGAAACTTCACGCGATGGACATCTGATTCACACTGGTGGCATACCCAGCAAAACTTTTCTTCAGCTGGAAGGGAAAGAAAATTACTTTTAAGGACCATAAGAAAGCGTTGCAGTTCCTTGACAACGAGACAGAAGATGCTGAATGACTGTGGGTAGGCTGCTTGTCTTAATACAGATGCAGATGTTGTGGATGACAGGTGTCTCAGCAGCATACTAGGGCTAATATTTACTGCATCAGTGCTCTCTGATCACTACTTGGCTTGACAACAAACCTCGTTTTGTTTCTGTGTTTCCTAACTCAAGCCACTTTAAGAATACTTAGAAAATATTGACTGCATTTATCATTTTAATCAATCACCTGAATAACAAAAATACAGCCAATCAATGATAAGATTTAGGCTAGCCTATAGCCTATTTAAGGAGTTAATATCTGGGTTTGCTTTACATACGGGGACCACTTATGTTAATATTGGGCTTAAAATGTAATATGGAGAATAGGAGGACTGAATGGTAGCCATTGGAGAAGCACCTCATGGACCAGATCAAGGGAGGGGGTTCCCCCATGAAGCTGTATGGACAGGTTTTGTGGGGTAATGTAGGCAAAGATAGGGTGTTGGTTATTTTGTTTCCCCTAGGTTCAAGGGGTTGTTCAGGTTTAAAGGTGCATGTTTTTGACCATTTTTGGGCATGCTCTGTTTTTTTGAGTATAGGTTGTTGTTGTTATTATTATTATTTTTCCTTTATCCTTTCCTCGTCCTTACGTGTGGGAGGTGGCAACATACGACACGGGAGCATAATGTCTGTGAATATACAGGGTAATAGTAACAGTTATATAAGAGTTATTTCCTGGAATACAAATGTGACAAACAATCCTGCTAAGTTGAAAAAGTGCCTTCTCTATCCAAAATCAAGACAGGCAGACATAGTGTTCCTACAAGAGACTCATATGAAGAACTTGGAGGCAATGAAATTTAAAAAGAGCTTGGTTGGCCTCATCTTTCATAGCTTATTCAATTGTGCATAAGAAATTGCAGTTTGCTTTGCTAAAGGAGCACAAGGACGAAGAGGAGAGGGTTTTCTGTAATAAATCAGTAATTAATGGAAGGAAAATTAACCTATGTAATATCCATACCCCTAATGAGGAGGGGACTTTAATCAGACCCCAGACCCTGTGTTGGATAGGTCAAAGTACTCTCATACACCATCAAGGGGGCGAGTAGCATTAGGTCACCTATAGGACATCTGGAGATTGATCCTAGTAAGAGGGAATATACCTTTTACTCACATAATCATAGGTCATACAGTAGACTTGATTATTTCATTGTTTCTAAAGACTTGGTTGAATCAGTGGTGGATACTACAATAGGTGTCATAGCATTAATTGACCACGCCACTGTAGAACTGTGTGTCTCTATTTGTACGGAAAAAATCAAGAGTAGTAGGTCTCAATACGTACAGTAGACTCAATACGTCTCTTCTACAACATGCTGGGTTTAAACAGACGATCTCAGAAGATCTCACAGATTTCTTTCAGATTAACATTGGTTCTACTCCAAAAAATGGCACAGTATGGGAGGCTTCAAAGGCATGTATCAGAGGCAAAATTATTGCAGAAGCATCAAAAAGGAAGAAACAAGATAGAGAGAAAATCAGTAGGCTGGAGACTGAGATAAAACAAAAAGAGAGAGATCTTTCCGAAAATTTTAGTGAAGACTTGCGGAAACAGGTGTGTGAATCAAGGTATAGCCTAAATTATATGTACAGCAAGAAGGCTGAGTATGCTATGTTTAGACTTAAGGCCAGCTTTTATGAAAGTGGAGAGAAGACTGGCAAACTTTTGGCAGGACAACTGAAAAAGCAGGACACTGCAAGCAGAATTTCCGGTATTAAAACTAGCAAAGATAGTTACTTCAGCCAAGGAAATTAACCAGGTGTTTATGGAGTTTTACAACAATCTCTATACATCTGTATACAGTTTTTAGCCCTGAAAAACTGAAAACATGGTTTTCAAAAATTCAGTTGCCAAGTTTGCCAAAAGAACAGGTAGAGCAATCGGATGCAGATTGATTGCAGAGAGGAGGAGGTCAGGAAAGTTATTAAGTCAATGCAATCAGGCAAGACCCCTGGATTGGACGGTTTTCCTGTTGAGTACTACAAGCTGTACCTTGATATCTTAGTGCCTGTTTTGACAAAGGTGTGCTCAGAGTCATTATCACTTGGTCAGCTGCCGAATACTCTGAATGAATCAATAATTTTTATTATTCTTAAGAAGGACAAGGATTCACCAGGCCCTGCTAGTTACCGGCCCATTAGTCTAGCAAATGTAGACTATATAAAATTAAAAATAATTAATATAAAATTCTCACTAAAGTTTTGACTATGCAACTTGAAAATGTAATTCCTTGTATTGTAGACCCTGATCAGGTGGGATTTGTAAAGGACAGATCATCTTCTGACAATTTGAGACGCCTACTCCACCTGTGGCAAAACAGAGAGACTGATTAACCTATTTTAGCCTTCTCTTTAGATGCAGAGAAGGCCTTTGATAGGGTGGAGTGGCGGTTTCTGATCCATGTTCTGGAGAGCTCTGGGTTTGTAGAGGGATTCATTAAATGGATTTAGCTGATATATGTAGAATCAAAGGCATCAGTGTTGACCAGTGGGGTACTATCACCTTTTTTCAATATATCTAGAGGCGCAAAACAAGGAGACCCCCTCTCACCATTATTGTTTATTATGTTTCTCAAGCCACTTGCAATGGCAATTAGATTAGACACAAGCATGCAGGGAGTAAGATCAGGAGGAAGGGAGCATAAACTTTACCTCTATGTGGACGACATCCTTTGGCTGTCTGTAAATCCTGTATCCTCAGCTCCCAGGCTCTTGAAAATTGTGGAAACTTTCTCTGAAATATCAGGCTGCAAGATTAATTGGTATAAATCTGAAGTTATGCCAGTGTCCAGAACCTGTCTCCCAACAATAAATGATACACTTCAGTTCAAATGGATAGACTCAGGGATGCAATATCTTGGGATTCGTCTTACTCCAGCTGTTGGTGACATGGAACAGGCAATTTTTTTTCCTTTGCTTCAGAATGTAAAGGCTAATTTGGATAAGTGGAAACAGATCAACCTTAGCCTATGGGGAAAAGTAAATACCATTAAAATGATAGTCGCTCCACAGGTGAATTATATATCCATGATGGTGCCATTAACTGTTCCAGATTCCTTCTTTAAACAGTAAAATCAAATAATCAGGGAATTTGTGTGGAATGGCAACAAGCACCGTATAAAGCTTGAAAAGTTGTGTACAACTACAAGAAAGGGAGGGTTGCCTTTGCCTTATCAGGAGTTATACAGAACAGCCTTTGTGGTGTTCAAAATTGCCAAACATTGGTGCGGCGACAGTTCTAATCTGGGATGGTTGGCTATAGAGAGGGAGCTGATGTCTTCATTTGGACCAATTGAGGCTCTGTCACAAACTCTTCAGAAGAAGAGACACCCAAATCCAATCATGCAGTATTTTAGAGAGATCTGGGTAAAGGTGGAGCAGCAACTGCATATATCCTAATACAAGCAAGTATATTCATCAATTTGGAATAATCCCTCAATTAAAGTGGGGAGGGAATCCTTTTTTTGGACAACCTGGCTGAACAAAAGTATCACTAGGATAAGTGACTTGTACGGTGATTCCAGTCATTTGGACAACTCAAACAAAAATTTAACTTAAGAGATAAAGCCGACTTCTGGAAATATTTACAACTGAGGAGCTGTGTAACATGTTTAAAGATCTCATGTGATGATGACAAGAATAAACTGCTCTGCTATTTCAAATTGCCTGAGCATGTGCGTCTCTGCTTTTTATAAAACTATGTATCAGTACAATCATTTAGGGCAAATCTGGGAGAGGGATCTGAACTCAAACATTCAGGAGGAGGCATGGAAAGAAGTGGTCTTTACCAGATATTATTATACACAGTCAAACTTCATAGAATGGGGTTGATGAAGGACAATCATTGTTGGAAATGTATGAATGACACAGGCTCCTACCTTCCTTTTTGGAAACAAATTATTAAAACTATCGGAGAATGGTTAGATAGGCCGCTACCAGAGTCTCCACAGCTATGTCTGTATTAGGAGACAGGTCCCTTCTACCTCCAGGGGTGTCTAAAGCAGAATCTGCTTTGGCACTAGCTGGGTTTATTTCAACTGTAAGAATAATCTTAAGACACTGGAAAAGTCAAATGAGGCCTGGTTTCACAGACTGTCTAAAGCTGATGACAGATATAGGCTCCTCTTAAGAAATTATTGCAAGAATGAATGATGGTAGGGGTAAATATTACCAAGTCTGGTCCCACTTCCTACATCTTATTCAATATTAAACTGACTAGTGTCCCATAAGGGCCATAAGTAAAGTATTATCATGTGAAATCCCACCACACTCCTTTTATTTTGTATTTCATTTATTTTATTTTATTAGGTTGTATTATTTTATTCATTATTGTTTTCTTACGGTGATGTAATCGTATTACTGGTTTTCTGTTTTTATTACCCAAATTAATGTGAAGTGCGTGTATAGCACAAAGTGTTACATGTTGTGTATATTGTGTTTCCTGTGAAAACAAAAACCAATAAAAACTTTGATTATAAAAAGATAGCCATCTGACATTTGAGGATAACTGACGAGCTTTGATAAAGCCAGTTTGGTCTTCAGAGATTATTGAAGGGAGACATATTTCCAATCTTTTTGCCGACATTTTTGCTAGCATTTTCACGTCCACATTTAAAAGTGATATTGGTCGATAGGAACTACATTCAGCAGGGTTCATATCCTTCTTAAGAATAACGGAAATAATCGCCTCTGTTAAACTTTTTAGTAACATTCCTATGGACAGGGAATGGTTAAACATATCTAGTAATAACGGGGCTAGTTGAGTGGAGAACTTTTTGTAAAATTCAGAGGGCAGCCCGTCAGGCCCTTGGGTTTTAGAATTATTAATTTTCCTAACGCTGCTAAGTATTTCCTCTGTAATTATTGGCTGATGTAGTGATAGCCGTGTTGCTGTATCTATAGTGGGTATTTCTATGCTATCAAAAAAAATATTCATGTTCCAAGTTCTTTGGAGGGGGCTCAGAAGTGTATAGATTGGAATAAAACAATTTAAATGCTACATTGATCTCCAGAGGAGATGTTGTAAGACCAGTTGACTGAGTGTTAATTTGGGGGATGTGTCGTGATGCTTGATGTTTGAACTGGAGAGCCAGCAGCCGGCCAGCCTTGTCGCCTTACTCATACCACCTGTCTTTAGATCTTAGTATAGTATATTCAGCCTTCCCCTTCAAAGAGAGTTCAAACTGAGTTTGGAGATTACCTTTTCGTTGGTACAGCTCTGGGGTGGGATTTATTGCATATTGCCTATCACATTCGGATAATATATCCATTATGTCAGTTTGCTTTTTTCTGCACAGCTTATTAGAATGAGAGGAATAAGAAATTATTTGTCCTTGTTTGTAGCTTTGAGGCTTTCCCAAAGAAGCGATGTCAAAAAGCATCACTAGACAACAGCGATGTATTGAGTCTCCATTGTGGAGTCCCTGCTGAAGTGGAGTCAAATCTGAAATCTAGTAAGACCAGGGAGTGGTCTGATACGACTATCTTTATCTTTATTCAATAACATGTACAGATGGTAATAGTACTTTATCAATACAAAAATAATCTATCCTTGAGTAGGCATGGTACACGTGAGAATAAAAGGAATAGATTATAGTATCTTTATGTAAGGATCTCCAGTGGTGACAGCTTCCATAATCTACCATGATAGATTGCAGTGTTGTTGGCATTTTTGATAAACTGGTCACTCTAGGACTTGAGCGATCTAGCTGAGTGTTCATTACACAATTTAGGTCTCCTCCTAAAATCAAACAATGCGTATCCATATTTGGAAGTGAGGATAAAACTTTCATCAAAATTAGGAGGGTGGACACAGACAAATATAACAGATAAGTGAAACAGTCTGCCCAAGACCATGATGAAGCGTCCTTTACAGTCAGGTACTATGTTTTCTGGCATGAACTGAATCTTTTTCGAAATCAAAATAGCCGCCCCTCTAGCCTTTGAGTCAAATACTGAGTGAAATACCTGCCCTACCTATGGTCGTTGGACCCTTGTATGATCCTTTATCTTGAGGTGGGTTTCTTGGAGGAAGACGATGCCAGCACAGAGTTTAAGATGATGAAAGACTTTTGCTCTCTTAACAGGACCATTTAATCCTATCACATTCCATGAAATTAATTTAACTTGAAGCTTATCTGTCTTATTAGAGGTAGTCTCTTCACTCATATATAGGCCCACCAGATGACACTTGAGAAAAATGTAACCAAATAAAAGGAAGGATATGAAGCCAGCTATACTCAAAACAGTGGGTACTCATGACATTTGTATTCCAAGAGTGTGACCAACATACCCCCCCATATTTCCCAACCCAAAAAGAAAAACAGAAAAAAAAATACGCTCAGCAGCATTAGAACAGTCTGCTGGTGTTTCCAAAGCCTATGCTCGTCCTTCGATCAAAGTGAGCAGCAGGTCTACAACACAATTACACTTCCAACAATGGAGTATAGTGTGTCCCTTTATCTAACATAAGAAGCAGCAGGAATTGCTCCCAATATTGAACCCATACATTACACGTGCAAACTGTAATAAAACATCATGTAAAGTTAAACTTCACTCTACATTTACCCAAATTCACTCAAACATTTTCAGAGTACTTGAACACAGAAGTCTCCTTTAACTTTTAATAATGCAAAACATGAGTCAGGTAGATTAATTATGTGAGCTCAACGCCAGCTATCACCCACCCTGTTTAGTGTCAGTATATTCAAACCTTTCAGCTGGTTGGCATCTGTTAACCTTGTTCTTCCCCACTGGTTGGAGAGTTCCCTTTAATCTTTTCATTGAATCCTTCTGCCGCAGCTGGAGTATCAAAGAGATGTTTGCTGCCGTTAACAGTGATGCAAAGAAGGCATAAAGCTTAGCTTTAATGTCCCTGAATGTCACTCGTTGCATGGCCAGACTCGCACTCATGTCAAGATCTTGTTACCGTTAAACTTGATGTCATCCCTCTGCAACCTTGCCCAGCAGAGCACACATTCCTTGTCCTGATACCGGAGGAATCTGACCAGGATGATTCTGGGACGTTGTCCCGCCACGGGCTTTGGAGCGGGTGTATGGTGAGCCTTGTCTAGCTCTGGTGGTTCAGGGAAGATGTCGTTTCCGATAACTGTCTGAAGAAGCCGTGAGATGAATTCCACCGGTGAGCCTCCTTTCAGCCTCTCGGACAAGCCGACGATTCTCAGGTTTTGCCGCCTGCAGCAATTCTTGAGATCCTCTGTTGTGGATGCTAGCGCTCCGTTAGCTTTCTCCAGCTTGCCGCCTTTTAGTCAAGCTTGCCCTGTGTTTATCAAGTTTTTGTACCAGGCTAATGAGGGTTAGTGAGTCCTCCACACCAGCCATTGTTGCTACTTGAGCTGGAGAGGAGGCTTCTTGTACCTGTTGCTGCTTCTTCTTTGGCATGACATATCAGCCGACTCGGTTCAAAAATTAGGCGAATTAACTTCTTTGACTAATTAACAATATGAATAAGGGGTAAACATCGACATAGTGCACATAAGCTGGAGAAAATGTGGGAGCTGCCCCACAGCGTGACCTTCCCCTACATTGCTCAGCTGGAAGTCAATCTGAGCAATCCACCTGGTCTGAGTTTAAAGGTTTAATTCTCTACTTGCAAAGTGTGGAGTGAAGAATACCTGCTGTACACTCTGCATGTCCTTTTGCTTCTGGTTTGTTTTTGGTTGTAGTGTCTGTAACATTTTTGATTCTTCAGATAATCATGTATGTGTTTTTATCTGGAAGAAAAAGAATGTTTATTTAGTTCACATGTCGTACAGTTTACAACACAGTGAAGCTGTTACTCTGCCTTTAACCCATCCAGAGGGGGCAGTTGGCAAAAGTTGCACCCCAACCGTGCAAACTCTGCACAGAAAGGCCCCAGTGCAATTTGAACTCAGGACCTTTAGAAAACAGTAAATACAAAGTGAACTGTGAAAAGTATTTTTATTAAGGATAATTAGCCCACGAACACTTCATCTCAGCAACTGATCTGCCTCCAGTGATGTCACTTAGGGGCTCAGGTGCATTGTGGATAATGTAGGCTCCAGGATTTGTTATATCATGTCACTATAAAACTGTCAATCTCATTACTGGATACAGTTACAGTTTAAAAACTAAAGAAGCAGAGGGTTAGGGTTGCAGACCTGCCAACATTTTGACCCTTAAGTTCACGTGTACGCATTGCTGCTCTCCTGGTACACATTTTGTTGCATCTTGCAGTTCACCGGTTTCATTTTCTATGCAAGTTTAATCTATTAAGTAGATTCTGCTGCTGAGCCACAACAATCTGCATGTAAGTGGAGTGAAAATCATTTAGCCAATCAGAGCGCTGCATTTTAACACCCTCCTCCACCTGCCCCTCCTAGTCAAATGCTCCACACGTTCAGTTCAATTCAGTGCCTTAAGGCTTGCCGGATAACTGATTCCTCTTCGGCCGCTTGCTGTCACTGCTAGTAGCCTACATCTCTCTAGTTCTCAGCCAGTGCAAACAGCATTGAAATGATAAAATTAAGACACTGAGTTTACCCGGCGGTGTTGTTAACCACTCATCAAAGTTACCGTTCATTGATGTTGTGTGTGTGTGTGTGCTGCAAGAGTGGTGGAGCCCCTTTCAGGAGTAGAGCAGGGCGTTAGGTGTTTGTTTGTAAGGTGTGAGTGGGTGAGCGAGAGAGGGGGAGTGTGAAGACGGTGAATGCGTGCGAGAGGAAGGAAAGCAAAGTTAATGTACAGTATAACTGCAGTTTTGCTGTAAATAAGGTAGAAAAGTGGTGAAATGTCTAGAAATCGAGAGGGTTTTGGACAGGTCAGGTGCTGATTAATGTTAGATAAATAAATAGAATAATTCTCAAAAACTCATAACATTTCTTAAAGGTTGGCGGGTCTGCAGTTGGGTGGAAACAAATATTCAGTCATTTTATCCTGAGATTTGACATAAATGTGTCCGTTTAAAATAAATGTAAATATTGATGCACATGCCCCGCCCCCTCAGGCTGTGACCCAGGAGTTGATGCTCTATTGGCTGCAGAATCTTCAGGTGAAACGATGGCAACACAGACAGATGACCAGCTGCTCAGAGACAAAGAACAACAGCAACAACACTGCAGGTGAGTCAACGACAACCACCCTTCAACTGGACTAAGTGGTTGTACTGGTCTGATGGTAGTTCAACTGATCTGATGATGGTTGAACTGATCTGATGATGGTTGAACTGGTCTAATGTTAGTTTAACTGATCTGATTGTAGTTTAACTGGTCTGATGGTGGTTTAACTGGTCTGATGGTAGTTTAATTGGTCTGAAGGTAGTTTAACTGGTCTGATGGTGGTTTAACTGGTCTGATGGTGGTTAAATTGGTCTGATGGTGGTTTAAGTGATCTGATGGTGGTTTAACTGGTCTGATGGTGGTTTAACTGATCTGATGGTGGTTTAACTGGTCTGATGGTGGTTTAACTGATCTGATGGTGATTTAACTGATCTGATGGTAGTTTAAATGACCTGATGATGATTTAGCTGATATGATGGTAGTTTAACTGATCTGCTAGTGATTATGATTATGGTTTAACTGGTCTAGTTGTTTCCTCCTCTTGTCTTTTTTGGGGGGGTGCCTTGTGGTACCCCATCCCTCCTCCTCGGGCGAGGGATTGGCTCTGAGGATGACACACCACTGAGTCATTTTTCACCAACATTTTGTCAAAGAAACCGCTGATTGTCTGTGACTGCTCAGATTAATCCTCTGCTTTAATATTCAGTGTCATCAGAGGACAGACATGTTTGATTTATAATCCTTTGACAGGGTGACTGTCAAATGTTATCAAAGTGTTTTTACACACAGCTGTTGGAGAACAGGAGAGGTTCAGGCTGGGACATAGTTAACGTGATGACTGTGTGAGTTTGCACAGACCTGTCTGTTTGTCTGTCTGTTTCACTTAGTCAGGCCCACTTAACGGCAACTAAATGTTACTCTTAAATAGGGCTGCAGCTATCGAATATTTTAGTAATCGAGTATTCTACTGAAATTTACATCGATTCATCGAGTAATCGGATAGAACATTTTTTTTTTTAGTTAAAGAGAAATTATAAATATAGATGAGAAAATAAGACATTTCACGTAATAATGAACCATTTCTTTCACTTTTTAGACAATCAATGGCTTTATTAGATGCACATTGTTTAAAAGCCATAGCAACTGCATCTCAGGAATTGAATAAAATAAAAATAAATAAAACACAAATATAAAATAAAATAAATAACTATCAATTTAGTGCATTTAAGTACCAAAAACATTTCCATTAATAATAGAAAAAAAAATACTTTGGGTATACAGACTTTATAGGCATAACAGTCTTCTCCTTTGGGATTTTTTGTGGCATAAAGGAGGCAAAAACATTTGAACTAGAACAAGTCCATGCATCAATTCAATAGTTTAGTTTTACACATTTCTGATGTGAGTGCAGTGCAATATGCAGAAGATAGGTAAGGTAAGGGCCACACCTTGCTATGTCTTACTCATGGCATGTATGCCAACCTTTAAAGGAGAACTTTATTGGAATGAAGGAAGGTGAGCATATCAACGTGCTCAGGGCTGAGGCTTGCCCTCTTCTTTGATACAATGTTACCTGCAGCTGAAAACAGACGCTCTGATGGCGTTGATGTGGCTGGAATACACAGCAGGGACCTTGCCAGCTCTGCCAGTGTTGGATAGCGTGCTGCATTCTTTTCCCACCATGTCAATGGATTCTCCTTCTTGGAAAGGGGATGTTCTCCAAAATACATTAAGACCTGTGGAATAAGTGTGACAACAATTAAAATGTTTTATTTATACAGTATTTTTGCATTATTGCATTTTATATTAAGTCATTATGCTTAGTGGGCGCATGTCTGTGACAATCATGTTTAAAATGCTATTTGAAAGCTCAGCTGCTAGCTCGGGGCTACATGATGGCACTTTGTAGAGAAATTTGTCCAATGTGATGATTTACTGAAAAAGAGAGATGATAATTTGTTGATTGACATTGAATTTTCATTTTTATCAACCAAATTTTAAGTTCTGAAGTTTAAAGTTAAAATCTTGATGAGATTTTGCAGTGTTCAATAAAATTATGATACCTGCTTGGAGCACATTTTTACGCACCAGTGCTACTTGATGTTTTACCCATCAATGACTACTGAGCTAAAATTGACAACTACCCAGTTAGCTTTCTTATGTTTTCACCCTCATCACTATCTACAGCGCTGTTTTTACAGATTAAATAAAGCCTGTATGAAAGGCACGTTAGCCACGCATCGATAGTAGTCATAATTTATAGAAAGCAAGCCCTCCGCAGGGCTAACGTTATGTTAGCAAGCTATAGTAACGTCCATCTCATTAATTAGCGCTACAATCACTTTTTTACCTCGTCTCGGGTGACGGTCCTCCGCTCTCGGAATAAACGGGGTGCCTTCGTTGGAGATGCTGCAGCATTGAGGATGTACTATTGTGGAACGCAAGCGCTGTTTTGCAGTGAATGCATGTGACAGTGTTCCACCCGGTGTCCAGCTTAAAATGCTCCCACACTTTTGACATTTTCTGTCTTTTCTTTGTTCCTTTGTCTTGGCTTGCATTGCCTTCTTCGTCTCTACCTCTGCAACTACCCGACCCGCCGCCATCGTCTTATTCTGCTTCTGCTTCTTTTTTTTTTTTTTTTTTTTAAACTTTATTTTTTCACGTTTTTTTGCACAAAACATAGGTAGCATCCGTATAATAGACAAAATTAGGTATGGCTACAATATGATGTGGCTAAGTAGTACAAATGCTTGCCAAGTTGTGCCCTTATAAACACAGAAGAAACATCAAAAAGAAAAAGAAAAAGCAGAGCATATGCACATATACTGTACGTCTAAACACGTGTTATCTCGAGTACACACGTTCGCTTACAACCATATGACTAAATAAACATCTACATATTCATATACCAATGCACACCTACATATGAACACTCGTGAACATAACATGGGGGAACCATGGG
>JARJLU010019609.1:136141-148212 GCA_030272975.1 Sparidentex hasta | reverse complement strand
TATATGTTTTTTTTTTTCACTGTGCACTTTGCACACTATTATTTTGAAATTCTATCCGCTTACAAATAATAAAGGGATTAATTTCCTTCATTCGCTTTTCCAATTAAACAACACTTGTGGGGATTCAAAGGTCTTAAAATGTCAATTGTCTTTACATTCATATGTGCTGATGTAACCCCCCCTCCTCCCTACCTCTCTCCCTCTCCCTCCCCCTCTCTCTGGCTCCCCTCCAGGTGGACGCTGCGGTCACCCCCGAAGAGCGCCACCTGTCTAAGATGCAGCAGAACGGCTATGAGAACCCGACCTACAAGTTCTTTGAGCAGATGCAGAACTGAGGAGAATGTCTCACATCCACACACACATAAACACACACAAACATCTCCTCCCCCACACATCAAGCACCTCCTCTCCTCTCCTCCTCCTCTTCCTCCTCCTCCTCCTCCTCCCAGACTAGTCCCACGTCTCCAGAAGGCAGTGTGGCTTAGATGATTTGCGTGACTGAAATAGTCACAAGCGCACAGAGCGACTGTAGCCAGGGTTTTTATGCCTGGGCCGAGCCAGTTTGCACCAAGTTTTGTTCACTTTATCGGAGCAGGACGCCTTTTAATCAAAGAAAGGTGTTTTTATATGTTTGCTCCATCTGGGCCTGCTGATGTACGGAAAGGAAGGCCCCGCCCAGCGCATTAAAACAAAACCCACTCTCTGGGGGAAGAAGCGTGCTCTCTCCACACTGATTCAGGGCCAGTGTATACTTGGGTTTTTTTTGGCTTGGGATGGTTTGAAGGTGTGGACTTGTGCAGGCAAATCTGACCACTGATCAGTAGGATTTTTTGGCACACGCTCATCTGGGCCTCATTTACAAAAACTGGAAGCTTCAGAATCATCTCAAACCATTTGGTTCATCATATTCGTTGTAGTGATGGTAGAATGAATTAAAGGCTTAAACCAAACAGCATGGTTTTTATAAATGAAGCCCAGCGTTTTCCCCACAAGATGCACCACTACTGCACTCACTCTACAGTCTACACTGGAGTATAAGTGAGCCTCCCCCCTCTCCCCCCATCCTTCTCCTCCTCCCCCTCTCCATCCCTCCCTCCATCCTCTTTTCTTTACGCATTCTTACGACAGCTGGGCTGTGCTAAGTCACACAAGGCTCAAGGATATCTGGAAAGGCTGATGATAAACGAATATGTTGATGACGACAGTAGTAATTATGTATTCTGAATGAGCTGTTTTTTAATTTTTTTTTCTCTTTCGTTTCCAGTTTTGTTTTTCAAAAAAGAGTGAAAACGGAGAAAAAAAAACAAAAAGAAGAAGTCAAAAACCGATGTAAAGTCCTTTTTTTAAATTGCGTGTAATGTTACTGAAGTAATGCTGAAGTCTTTAGCTGTTCCTATGTAGTGCATGACAACGATGACAACAACAAGGATTTGGGAAAAAACAGAAGAAAAAAAAAACCAAGATCTTATCGCTGCTCTCTCTCTCTCTCTTGAGATCCTTTCTCACGTATAGATTGTCATTCTAGCAAGATTGTACATTTAGTATCTTCTCGTGATCACGTGACTTCAAACAATGATGAAAAATATATATAAAATCTAGATGAACGGGCTCTGCTTTGATATCATGTAAAATACACATTTAAAAAAACAAGATCTGTGATTTTTGGAAATTAAGTGTGTTCCTCATTTCTTGTATTATTATTATTTTTTTAAACCATGCTACGTTCCTGAAGCTAACAGGAGGGGGGCTGGCTTCATCTCTGTTTGTATATTATTCACCGAGATATATTGTGTTAAGAATCACCCCCTTTCATTTTCGCTTCTTTGTTTAATCCATGTCACTGTGGGTTTTTTTTTTTTGTTTTTTTTTTAAAGGGCATGTTGTGGGCGTGAAGGTTAAAGGGAGCGGGAAGGGAACGTGAAAAATAGGAGGAATCCGGTAATGGGGGGGCGGGGGTGGGTTAGGATTATCTCTGCCTGTATGTGTTTTGTCATTTTCAGTCTGGTGTTTCGTCCAGTTGTAAGCCGACGCTCTCTATTTTTTGTAATCATTTTGCTGTCTGCTGATAGAACAGGTGGAGCACTGGAAGGAGGAGGATGAGGAGGAAGGAGGGTGGCGAGGTAGAGAGGAAATGACTTGCAGTTCCGGATGGATAGTCAGCTAGGCAGGCAGTCTGTATATATAATGGATTTTCACTCCCCCCCCCACAACACCTCCCTTACTTCTCCATCCTTTGCCTTCACTTCCCCTCAGGCATGCTGCTCACCTCTCTGCCATCAATGCACACTTGACTCCTCAGAGGCAGAGCACTGTAGTCTGTATATAGATGATGGGCGCTCACCACCGTGGGAGAGCTTGAGAGGCAGGCGGGGACGTGAAAGCAGGGGTCAAACATTCGTCCGGGGCAAAACGTTGAGAATCCCCCCGTTCATCTTTACACTGTCAGCTCATGGTAAAGTTTTGTCATTGAAAGAAAAGCAGTGTGACCCCTCACTCTGTCGTTAGAGCTAATGGCGAGTAAGATCTTTGAGGGAACGGTAAGTGAAATGTACATAAGGAGGCTGCAGTGGGGTGGGTCCTTGGTTTTCAGAGGGTGCTCATTAGAAGCCCAACAGAGGGCAGTAGAGTAGAAGAGGAAGCAGGATTTTCTTTCTATCTTTTTCTGTGGATTATATATTGGTTTTGTTTTCCACTGTGTAATATTGTGCAGGCCATTTGCATTGACTGGGAAAACGCTTTCTACACTGTATTCCATAATAAAGTTTTGAATGTACATACAGATGCTGTGTCTTTGTTTTTGTTTTTTTTTATAATGTTTACTTCACAATGCATATTATCATACTTAGTGTCTTTGTATGGTCTTTTAATATCAGGGAGGTGATAATAATGTGAGAACTGACTGTCGGTCAGTTTTCTTTTTCTTTATGTGCAAGAGGTGAGAGGTCAGACTCAGACAGAAAACAGCAGAGCAGAGCTGACAGGGCTTCCTGACACAGATGAACCCAGCTCATGTCGCTAAAGGTTGAATTATTATTGCAAAATGGGTGGACCAAATCCACAGCCACACCAACATGATACATTATATGTGGGGGGGGGCTACTTGTGCCAATTTCCAAGTGACATTAAAATAGTGTGGTTAAAAGTAAGAAAAAAAAACAGAATAAAAAATACTTCAGTGAATTTGGACAACATTAAAAACTTGTTTCCCAGTTCAAATAAACCTATAGGAGTTGCTTTATTAGCATGCTGAGGACACCTTGGTGTTATGTGAGGTCAACCTAAATCTGCGCAGCGCTGCGCAAAGGAGCTGCCAACTTGACGTCCGCGAACGCCTTCTTTTCACCCCCCACAATCCCACAATCCACCGCGCTCCTCCACATTTGGTATCCTCTGCTAAAGTGTCAAATCCAAGGTGAGTACAGCGCTGCTGAAAGAAATGCTGTCAAACATTTCAAACTGACCCCGTTTTTCACAACGGTGCACACGGACAGATGCTTGTTTATTTCTATCATGAGTGAAACGCTGAAATTATTTCCTGTAGCTCAAGAAACTACGGAGGACACAGTTTGAAAGCTATGTCGCGTCAGCTAAAGTTAGCTTAGCGTGTTAGCAATAGCAGTTGTAAACATGTAGCTTAGAAAGCTATAATGAAACATTCTAGCCACGTATAACGCTTTCTTGGCTCTATTGATGTAAATTGCCAATTAAATTATGCTATCAATAATTGCTTATTATGCCCCAGCTGTCTTTTGTGTAGCTAACTCAACGTCATTAGGCTAATTAAGCGACGTTGAGGAGAGCAGCTGACTTATATTAACTTGAAAGCTAGCTAGCCAACAGCAGCTCGTCCATATTTGTGATGTTGTGAGGTTAGTAGGTGACGGAGTCCTTCAAGTTTCGATACATTAAAATGGTTTAGTATTTCATTTTGCAGGATTTTGTTTACAAACCCTAGCTAGTTGTACACAAGCAGTTACTTCCTCCTAATGCAATAGCAGGCTATGCGTTTCCTATTGGTTTTAGTGTAATGTGGAGACAGTATATTGTCCTGAAAACACGGATCTTTGCTCCTTCAGATGGCACTTCACCGGCTATTCCAGCTGTCCTCCGTGCTGCGCTCCGCAGTGAGCCTCACCCTGCGCAGGAACATCGGCATGTCTGCTATCCTGTTCCAGCGGGCCAAGGAGCTCGACCCCGTCCAGAAGCTGTTCCTGGACAAGATCCGCGACTACAAGAGCAAGAGCAAGTGAGTGGATCCTACCCAACTTCTGTCATACACACACATTAAACGTCCCTGATTTGTTTGGGCAGGCTAGCTTTTAGATCAGAGTACAGATAGAAGTTCGGTCATTAGTGAAATATTAACTCCATGCCCTTGAAAGCTGTTTGAAACTGCTGTATGGCTTCTAGAGCATTACATGCGACTTAAGTCCTGCGTTGTATTATTGCCATCACACTCATCCCTTGAATATTTGGTGATATTTATTTGATGCCTCTGCTCTCCCAGGACCTCAGGTGGCCTTGTGGATGCAGGACCTGAATACCAGAAGAACGTGTCTGAGGAGGTCACCAAACTGCAGAGGCTATATGGAGGAGGCGACCTTGTCAAGTTCCCCGATTTCAAGTTCACAGGTTAGTTTGAGTTTATACTGGTTTTCCCTGTGTACTTTGAGTGTTTTCTGTCTGATTGTTTAATATATTTATCAGTTAAAAAGACAAGTGGCAGGAATACGTAAAATAGGACCTCTTGATTTAGACAGGGTTTAATTTACTGATCACTGCTTAGAAGTAATGAGTACGGGGATCACTGATTTATTTTTTAAACATAGCATTGCCAGAGCAATCAGCAAAGGGTTAACATTGGCCTTGGTTTACTGACGTACAAAGGAGCTTTTGAAGGACCAACTTACACACACTGTATCTCTTAATTGTTGTATCTTAGTCTGAAAGCTGTCTAAAACCAGATATTGGATAAAAATTGTCCACCACATGAGAGAAAAGTTGTGACGTTTGATGTGCCACAC
This sequence comes from Sparidentex hasta, assembly GCA_030272975.1. Taxonomy (NCBI): domain Eukaryota; kingdom Metazoa; phylum Chordata; class Actinopteri; order Spariformes; family Sparidae; genus Sparidentex; species Sparidentex hasta. The sequence goes on along the minus strand of JARJLU010019609.1, from coordinate 143,188 downwards.
AGTCGGAATGACTGTGTGTGCTTTGAAGTTATTCTTTGCTCTCACACAGTTCCCCCTCATAAATATGTATCCCTTGCCACTGCAGAGATGCACTGTGATTTGGGGCTTTGTCTGTGTCTATATATAGTGACACGTATCAAAGCAAGATGATTTTCTCATTCTGTTTGAAATTGGTTTGGGAAGCCTTTATTTAAGAGCTTCAATGCATTTTTGATGATCCTACGTCTAGCTAGTTGCTATATATCCCTGTGGTCTGTGTCTACGTGTAAAATCTCATATCAAGGGTTTGTACAGCTGCAGTACGTCTCACTTTCACTAGGGGATTCAATCTACAACTATCACTTAACGGTTGTCTCTTTTTTTCAGATCCCAATTTTGATGAAGGAGCCAAGTAACTGCTTTCCATGTTGTATATCTCCTACATGTCACCAATATGTTGTATTTAATAAAAAGATAGTGGATTAAACCACGATACACAGTGAAGCTGCTTGTTGATGATTCCCACACACTCATTTTGTGACACTGTAATCATAACTGCAAAAATTATCTCTAAATGTCACATTTACTGTTGTGTAACTTGTCAAATATCTCATTTTATGTTTTGTGATCTGTCAGAATATTTTCAGATACAAGCACCTGTGCCTGCCAAAATTAGAAGATGCCATGGATTTGAAAGTGTTTACTCAGATAAGTAAAAGGTCGCTCAAAGTCGAGCTGCAAAGATGAATCAATTAGTTGTCAAGTATTAAATTAATTGCTTGGAGTAGTAGTATCTTTACTCCTTTATGATGGTAAACTAAAGATCTTTGGGCTGTGGACAAAATGAGACATTTGATGACTTTGGAAAATGCAGAACAATATTTCCCCATTTTCTGACATTTTATCGACCAAAGAAATAATGCATGAATTGAGAACAGAGTAATAGACAATGGGATGATAATCACAGATGGCACCTGTATTTGAAATCCCTTGTAGATATAACCACATATGCTATTTAGCATAAGTGAGACTATGCTAAATTTGCATTAGAATTGTTTGTAATTGATATGTAGATTTATTTAATAACTTATATATTACAGTGATTGACTTGGGTTGAAATTGGCTATCACTCTGAATCTTTCTGAAGTGTGCTGCATTATGATGAGGTTAGAAATGCATGAAGCCTCTCCCCAGGATGAGTTTTTGAAACTGAGGAAAAAAGAAAAAAAAAAAGCATTAGAAAAGTTGCGTTTCCCTCTGACCTGATGCCTAGAATTTTAGCGAGTTTTAATGTCGAGCTCAGAAAATGGACCAAGACTTGGGTCACCGATTTGCAGCTATGCGGCGTCCAGAGTAAAAGAAGGCACAACATGCACGCTGCATGTTAAATCTTATTTATTCTGATGGCCACCGGTAGGTAACTCTAGAAAAGTGTTATCTTCCTGTGAGATACCATTCTAATCAGATCTTACTTAGTCTATGTTGGCTGAATTATTGAAAAAAGAAAGCTCAAGTGGGAAGACCTGCGGGTTAAAGCATTTTATTTATAGCACTTACTTTTAAATATTGAACTGTGATTTGGGGACTGAACTCTCGCTCCAAGCGAAAACTGTCTTTTCAGCCTGCCTCTGACGCTTACATGTCTGTCAGCAGGAAATGCACTTGAAACATTAATGAACATCTTTTGCTTGCTGAGCTTCAGCATGTCCCTCTGTGGGGATACAGAGCCTCCTCACCAGCATGTATGTGATAACGTGTGGATGAAACCAATGCAGTTAGAGGACTAAGGCACTAATAATATAGTACAGCTACAAAAAAACAATATATAATGCAGCTTTAGTGGATATATCAGTGCTGTACTTCATGACTGAAGGTGGGGGTCATTACAGTAATTGCTTGTCATTTTAATACTTGTGATTTAATTGCAGTGGTGGAGAAAATTGTAGAAAAAAACCTTTACGTTAAAAGTATTTTACCCCCACCTTGGGGCCATGGGACTACTATATTAGATTGGTCATTATCATAAGTAGACAGCTTATTTTAATTTCGATGGATACACAACAACCTGAGGTATACAAAGTTACTATTATTTGAGGAAAAAAATACACCTACCTAGTCGTTCAAGTGTATGTAGTTACCCTCAACCACTGCGTTATAGTGATTTTAATAATGACAGCGACTACAGCTTGAATAGAAAAACCTTTTATTACTGATACACCATTCAAATAAAACTCTGAACAATCCATTCACACACAGTCTAAAAACAGACACTCCATTTCGATAAACATTGACAAACGGTGGCACAAAAATAGAAAGACAGAAAAAAGTAAGGCAAGTTCTTTACAAAAAACTGTGATTCCATAGATAAATATGACAGACAAATTAAAAAGGCACAAGGTATATATATTTATATATATATATTTATATATATAAAAAGACCATGCAGGCACATTAGGATGGAATGGGGTTGGTCTCGATATAATTGGCTGGAGGGAGCTTCCTGTTCTCTTGGTCCCGGTTCCAAGTTGTTACAAAGATCACGGGGATCTGGCGTGGGCCCTCGGGAAGCTGCGGCCCCCAGAGTTACAGAAAACGAAACATTGGCAGACGCTGAGGTAAACTGCATTTATGTTTGTGTGGATTGAAAAAAAACAATGCTCTCCGTATGGCTTTCGAGTGGAACTCCCTTGTGATGATTCAGTCTTTTTAAAGGAAAACTTAAAATGAAATGGTCAGTCTTTGGTAAAAGGAAAAACAAAGGTAGTTACAAAAGATTGGCCTGCAGAGGGGAAGGAACACAATCTGGAGAAAAAGCTCTGCCGGGACCCTGGATCATTCAGATCAACTGGAATTTCACCATGTGACCACCAGGGGGGAGCAGAGTGCCATGAAACTGGACTTAATCCCATAAGAGCAGGAAAAAAAACTCACTGACAAAAGGCGACCCACACATCAAAGCAAGAGTATTTAAAAAAAAAAAAAAAAAAAAAAAGCCTTGTGAATTTGCTTGTCATAAGCCATCCAAAAGGAGTGGAAGAGGAAGATTGAAATTAGCAGGTTTTGGAAGATCAAGAGCTCATTCAGAGTCCAGAGTGAAAAAGAAATCAAGAGAATCCAGTGTTGGCACCTTATCACGAGGGGGTGATGTGTTCTCACAGGAAGGCCAGCTTCTCAGAGCATGAACGACTGGGTGTGTTTAAAATCCTGAGGAGGGAAAACAAAACAAAAAAACAAGTCACTGAATCGTTCGCTTGGTTAAGAATTACGGCTCTGTGCGGCCGTGTCGTGATTTCAAAGACAACTTACTTCTTGGGGCGGTGGGATGTAGTTGACATTAGACCTGAAAGACATAGACATGGTAAGCACACTGGACAGTTTGACACAGTCACAGAGAGGAGAAGACACTCCAGGCGGACAGCTGTATCCTGACTCATATCTTGCCTTGCATAAATAAAGCACATCATACATGGCAAATGTACCGATGGGCATAAAAAAAAAAAAAGGGAGAGCCTGACTGGACTCTCAACGAATGAGCAGGATTTTAATAAGCTGGAGAGGAATGTGTGAGGGAAGCGGAGTTCAGTGTTTCTGACAGTTTCAGTACACCTAGCTCAAGCTCGGGCAGTCATATAGAGCCACAAACCGCAGTCACCACAATGTATTGAGGAAAAAAGGAACATTACAACCTTCTTCAACGTCAAATTTATGTCTATAAGGTTGTATTAGGCTCCATTTGTTTGAGCCAGGTGACGCTGATCAATCGGCAAATGAATGTTCTTGGATTTTACCCTCAGGAAGAGCCAAACTAGCTTGTTAACAGAGCTAACAGTCTCCTGGTATTTCAATAGTAATATTTCAAGTAGGTTGTTTCAGGCAGCGCAAAAGATTGAGGGAATAGTGTATTTTACAAGTCAGAACATTTCAAATAGGTGCTTTACAATTGAAGTGAATCTGCAGCTGGGAAACCTTTAGCTTCGCATAAACACTAAAAACAGCTGGCCTTGCTCGATTCAATGCCGCAATATCAGTTGAGAAATGTAACCATCACACACCACAAAGTGTCAATTTGGACTTTTATTGTGAAATATATCCTGCAAAGTGTTAATTAGTGACCTTTGTAGGTGTTGGTAAGCAGGTCTTTGATTATTTAATGGCGCAAGGCTTTCCCAGCTGAAATAATAAATAAAAGTCAAATTTGACAGTTTGTGGTTTCTGTGCTGGTTGCCTGACAGGACAGTTGCAAAAAGTCATTCAGATGCTTTCAGTATTCAGCGATGGTTACATTTCTCAACTGATATTGCGGCATATATCAGTTGCCATAATTATTTGATACCTAAGCCAGTGACAGGTAGCAAATAATTATGGCTGGAAATTGCTTTTGTGCATGTCTTGTTGGCCTAAGGGTCACACTCACGTGTCCTCAGTTCTGTGCAGGGTTTGGCTGCTGATGTGGGCTGCACCATGACACTGGGAGATCCAAAATGACCTGTGTGGGTCATTGTGTTGGCTTTAAAAAGAGTCAATAAGAGGGGACGGGAGGGTTGAGCTTTGTACTCACACTGCACACCATGCTTGATTGGAGTGGGGGGTTATTAGTATGTAATATTATATCATTCATAAAGGTGTGCGAGAAAATAGACTTTTATATCTGACTACAAAGGATGTGCTGTACCAGTTTGTTGCTGTAATCTTGTAGAATTGAACATTTGACTTGTACCTTTATTTTTTCTTTTATTATTTTTACATATTCAGGTTATTGCATAGTAATTTTTTTGGAGTTTGAATAGGCTTCTAACTCTAATGACAAACTAGTCAACCTGCCAACAAACATTAACAGACATTAAAACAGAAATCAAATGTACAAACAGAGCTAGGTTTACAGGGACAACAGCACATGCTCTGAAATGACAAAAACAAACCTAAAAATGTAATCTTAATGTTAACATTACGGACTCCGTTTTCACGCACACGTTTTTGAATTATTTAATATTTCACACTGGTGCCATGCAGCCGATCGTGATGCAGCAGAGCTGAACGAAATGTTGTGGTGAGCGGGTCAAGTGGCGAGCCAATCACATGCAGCAATCCAACACCCCCATTTACAGTAAAATGTTTAAATCATTATAAGACTCATTTAAAATCCGGAATCGTCCTCGAGCAAGACATTTAACACCTAAACAATAAGCACACTTATTATAACTGTGTGTTTATTCTTAGGTGGCACTCCATGTTTGGTGTTCCCCAAGACTCCAGTTCTGATAGTTTGCTTTATCTATTCATGAAAGGGAAATATGAAAATATATCTTTTTTACAAGGGGTCGCAGGGTTTCATTTGAAAGTTGGGGTTCAGTATCTTGCTCAAGAACACTCTGGCATGCAGCTTGGCTCAGCCCGAGGTAGCTGGGATTTGAGCCAGCGACCCTCTGATCACCAGCCAACCTGCTCTACCTGCTGAGCTACAGCCGCCTTGGTATTGCAACCTTATTTACCTAATATAAGTATTTAGAATTACGATTATCTAATTTAAGTCTTTGACTACAGCTAAACAAAGCATATCTCTCATCAGAAGTGAGTTGGAGGGCTGTCATGAAGTTCTGAGATTCTAGGTTTGATCCTTGAGTCTGTCTGAGTTTTGAAAACCGCTTTTCAAATTAAAGTCCAAAGCGTCTGACTCCTTATAAAGTTGCTGCTCGGAAGAACGAGTGAAAAACTCTGTGACTCTGCACCCTGTGATTCATGGTAGCACGAGAGGTAGGAGGTCGTGGGTTTGAGTCTTGCTTAAGTTTTCAGGGTTGACGCGTGAAAGAGTGAAATGTCACAGATCAGTTAGCTCGGCTGATAGGCGCCTGGCCGGCAGCCCCTCCGGTCGTGGGTTCGAGTCTTGCTTGGGTTCAATTCTTATAATAGTGGGTCTGAAAAGCTGAAATTCAAGTGCGTCCAGAGAAGAGCACCCAAAGCAAAGCGGGCTTGGTAGTGTGGTGGGTTGCGCGAACGGCTGGCAGTAGGGTAAAACAAGGGTTTGAAGTTATGAGGTTGTGGGTTCAAATCTTGCTTAAGTTTTCAGGGTTGACGTGTGAAAGAGTGAAATGTCACAGAAAACAAGGCCCCCTGTCAGATCAGTTAGCTCGGGCTGACAGGCGCTCGGCCGGCAGCCTTCAGGCCGTGGGTTCGAGTCTTGCTTGGGTTCAATTCTTATAATAGTGGGAATGAAAAGCTGAAATTCAAATGCGCCCAGAGAAGAGGTTCAAATGTGAAACGGACTGGTAGTGTGGAGGGTTACGTAACCGGCAGGTCCGCGACCTACGGTGCTACTGCAGTAACCAGAGGCGCATGAGGCAGGTTCAAATCCAAAGCCTGCCAGTCCGCGGAGCCGGGGGAGGGGGCCGTGTCCCCTCCCCTGGTTTCTCAGCAATGTACAGGGGGGGTTATGTCAATATGAACAATGACCGAGCTGTAATTTTGTTGAAATGACACTAGCAACAAAGGGAAAGAGCGTTCTAGCTTCTTGAGAAGACCAGCTTCCTTGCAACTAGAAGACGAGCGTTCTAGCTTCTTGAGAAGACCAGCTTCCTTGCAACTAGAAGACGAGCGTTCTAGCTTCTTGAGAAGACCAGCTTCCTTGCAACTAGAAGACGAGCGTTCTAGCTTCTTGAGAAGACCAGCTTCCTTGCAACTAGAAGACGAGCGTTCTAGCTTCTTGAGAAGACCAGCTTCCTTGCAACTAGAAGACGAGCGTTCTAGCTTCTTGAGAAGACCAGCTTCCTTGCAACTAGAAGACGAGCGTTCTAGCTTCTTGAGAAGACCAGCTTCCTTGCAACTAGAAGACGAGCGTTCTAGCTTCTTGAGAAGACCAGCTTCCTTGCAACTAGAAGACGAGCGTTCTAGCTTCTTGAGAAGACCAGCTTCCTTGCAACTAGAAGACGAGCGTTCTAGCTTCTTGAGAAGACCAGCTTCCTTGCAACTAGAAGACGAGCGTTCTAGCTTCTTGAGAAGACCAGCTTCCTTGCAACTAGAAGACGAGCGTTCTAGCTTCTTGAGAAGACCAGCTTCCTTGCAACTAGAAGACGA